>OVAX01000956.1:0-58867 GCA_900406405.1 Lepidium africanum | reverse complement strand
ATCAGTCCCACATTTCAAAAATGGGACTGATTTGCGACTGATTGTGCAGTCTCAAACGACATGTTTTCTTGTAGTGGTATATGCTGTTCAAAGGAATCTAATGACCGTTGGGAAATGTTTCGATCCGCCCAGTAGCCTGATTTAACCGTGTAAAAACCTACCTTGTTAAAATGCCATCGATCTTTTGTGGGGAATCTTAGTATATGTAGACCAAGTATCAAATTCACATCTTATAGTGTGAAGAATTGTTTTATTAAAGGTTCTCTCCATAGTCTTGTGTGGTTATCAATAAGGTCCAAGACTCACAGGTTTGGATATAATAGGGGGCCATTGCTCAGAGCAGGTCTGGGGATAATATTTGGAATCCATGGGTTAGACCATACTCTGATAGAATCCCCATTACCCACTCTATTAATCAAGCATTTCATGACTAAAGCACGGGCATATACTAAACTTCTCCATCCATACGAAGGTGAATATACTTGTCTAGGTTCCAAGGGATTTGACCCCACAGAGAACCCTTGCCAGAATCGAGTCAGGGTAATCAAGTAAGCGCCATAGTTGTTTTGCCAATAATGCGGAATTAAAATCCGTAATCGCTCGAAAACCTAAGCCCCCTTCGGTTTTATCCTTGCATAGACGTTCCCATTTTACCTAGTGAATACCTCGAGAGGACCCTGAGTTATGCCACCAGAAGTTTGCAATGACTGCTGATATTTTGGAAGTTATCGCTTTGGGAAGACAATAACATGAAATAACATAGGATGGAATTGCTGTCATAACTGATTTTATCAAAATTTCCTTTCTTCCTTTAGATAAAAATTTTTCCGACCATGTATTAATTCTGGCTTCGATTTTTTCTTTAACAAAAGCAAAAACCTTTGTTTTGGCACCATCAATCCCTTATGGGAGACCTAAGTATAAACCCATTCCTCCTAGAGTACGAATACCCAGAACTTCTTGAATTTCATGTCTACGGGGTTGGTCCATAGACTTGCCAAATTGGATCAATGATTTTGCAAAATTGATTTGTTGTCTTGAAACTGCCTCATATTCCTATAAGACTCTTAGGATCATGTTTGCGTCCTCCAAATTTGCTTTACAGAAAAAATACTATCATCAGCAAATAACAGATGGAGAACAGCTGGACTATTCCGCCCAATCGAAATACCATTCAAATGTGACATTTTCTCTGCTTTCTTTAATTTCGCTAATAAAGCTTCTGTGCATAGAATAAAGAGATAAGGGGATAGGGGATCTCCTTGTCTAAGTCCTCTATGAGGTGTAACACACCCTTTCGATATTCCAATAATTAGGATAGAATATCGAACAAAAGAGACACAATGCATGATATTAGTTGACCCATCGTTCATGAAAACCTAATTTTAACAGTAATTTCCTCAAAAAATCCTATTCTATATGGTTATATGCCTTACTCATATTAGTCTTAATAGCCATATATGCACCTTTAGTTTTCTTGTCCGTTCTCAGAGCATGAAACATTTGTTGAGCTATCAAGATATTGTTGGAAATGAGTCGTCATGATACAAACGCCGATTGAGTACTTGAAACTAGATTGGGTAAGATCTTTTTCAATCGTAGACACACAACTTTGGATATAATTTTATAGATTACATTGCATAGACTTATGGGCCTGAATTCATTCATCCTTGTCGGTCTTGTGGTCTTTGGAATCTAACAAATATTCGTAAGATTAAGATCTTTTCTGAATAGCCCTGTCACTAGGAAATCGTTCACTAACTTCACCAAGTCATTATGTATAATATCCCAGGATTGTTGAAAGAAGAATGCTGTCATTCCATCCGGTCCTGGTGCTTTACTAGGATCCATCATAAAAAAAGCTCTTCGAATTTCCTCTGTAGTCACTAGGGTTAATAAAGTTTGTTTTCTGTTCATCAATAATAATGGGTTCGATGCCTTCTGACGAAGTGTCAATATTGTATGCTCCATTCGATGTAAATAGAGAGTCAAAATAGTCAACTATAATCTTTTTGAGCTCCGATTCTTGATCCACCCTGTTATTGTGATCGTCAAAAAGGCCCATAATCCTGTTTATAGCTCTCTTTGTTTCGTCTGTGCATGAAAAAATTTCGTGTTCTTATCCCCCTCTTGTAGCCATCTGTTTCTACTTTTCTGCTTTTAATACCTTTCTTCGTCTTTATATGCCTGGCAGAGCTTAGTCGCTACTTGTTGAATATTCAAAATAGCACATGTATCTAATTTTTTTATATCATCTAGTTTAGATTTTAATGTCTTAATTGTTTGTTTTCCTGGAAGCACCTGGGTTTTTCTCCATCTAGAGATTTCTCGTCGACAATTCGATATTTGATAAGATATACGATTTCTTCTTAGATCCACATATCTAGTCCAACCTGTCATTATTACTCGTTGTTGTCCAATCCACCGTTTATCGAAGCTAAATCCCGGTCTTCGGTTAATGTCATTTTCCTTCATTTCAATCATAATAGGTCTATGATTGGAGCCAATCATCTGGAGATAATCGGTTTCATAATTTGGAAAGATCGAGTGCCAGTCTTCATTTCTGAAAACTTTGTCCAATTTACATCGAATAATCTCGTTACATCGTACTCCTCGCCAAGACCAAGTGGCTCCCGTACAAGGAAATTCTATAAAGCCGCAATTGTTTAGCATAGTGTTAAACGCAACGAACGAGCACAAGCTCCTCGGACAGCCTCTTTTTTTCTCGTGGTGTCCAGAGATTTTATTAAAATCCCCGGCAGCTAACCATGGTCCAAAACGTTGTGTACCATATCGTGTTAACCTTTCCCAAACATTTTTTCGTGAATGGTAAATAGGTTTTCCGTTGACAAACTAAATATGGGACATAACACCTCGATGTTCTAAAGATATGTCGATTATGTTCTTATTCTTGAAATTTAAGTGCACATTATAATGATTATTAAACATAAATGCAAGCCCACCACTAGATCCCAACGGATCTTTTTCTTATAGACCAAAATAATACATAGTTAAATATATGGTTTTATTTTAATAATGATTTTGACTTGCGAACCATCATGGTAGTAATTTTGTTAATATTTGTTTTTATAGAAAGGGTAATCTACATGAATCCTATTAATTCTACATATGAAAATTTTTAGGTTACTTTCATATCATGTGTAACATTTAAGATTTGAAGTATCTTAATCTTTGACGCTATATTACTAGAGATTTCATATGACTAGAGATTTCATATGATTCAAACAAATCTAGAACATTAACATAAAAACAATGTTTCAATATTCCGAGCGAAAATTTAACCAACAGTCTTTATGAGTTAAGCTTTGAAACATAATCTGTCATCCGTCTACATAGCCACTATCTGTTAATCTTTTTTTTTCCCACATACTCGAACTAAGATCACCCAAATCAAAGCGTAAGATCAAACCATTTTTATACACATGGATACTCCTAGACTATGAGCTGATGAACTAAGAAAATCATTTTGGGCTAAAAATATATACTGGGCTAGAAATATAATTTTGTTAATCATTTTTATTGTAAGTGGCCTTTAGTCCTGGCCGGCGGTAAGTTCACTAAATGGCATGCGCACTTGCACATCCAAAGATTGAGTTCCACCACTTACATTATGTAGGAACTTGCCTATTGGACCGGTCAGTTGTGGCCCATTGTTGAAAAAAAAAAAATTTTTACCCGTGTGTGAAATTATTTATTTATTTTTTTTGCCGGCTTTTCGTGTGAGATTAGTTAAATTTGGTAAAAATCAAAACAGAATTAAAAAGTAATTTTACGAGAATATCTCATATGATAGGTCTATTTGAAATTAAAAAAAAAATGCAATGATTAGTAGAAAAAAGGTAAATAAATTTAGACTTCTAGATTATCTTGACGTTCTCAGACATCCACAATTCCACACACACATATATAACAAAATGAGAAATTATTATGTGAGGATATAATTTTAATATAGTTTACACTTGAAACCCTTCCAAAAAAAAAAAAAAAACCAAATTATCAAGATTTCATTCCATAACTACGAGATTTCATTGGATTTGTTATCAAAAAAGGCTCACTCCATATCTCTTTCCATTTACTTCTACCTAACCATATCACTTTTAAAACCCTTGGCCATATCTGCTGCTCCATCATGAATACAAAAATCTTTGCCTGGTTTTTTGTGTATCTGGCTCTACATGACCTAATTATAACTTTTGCCAAAAGATTAACAAAACACTTCAACATGCCTTCTTATAAAATTGCGGCAAAGGAGAATCAGTCGTCGGAGCCACCATCATTGCTGACGTTACTTCCCGACGAAATCCTTGTAGATTGTGTAGCGCGTGTCCCGAGAACTTACCATCCAATTCTCTCACTCGTCTCTAAGCAATTCCGGTCTCTTGTTACATCGCCTGAACTATACGTAAGACGATCTTTTCTAGGGTTTGATGAGTATTGTCTCTATGTTGCGATCTCTAATGACCAAACCTCTAATATCAATTGGTATACTCTTGGTCGGAAACCTAACAACAAACTTTGGTTAGTTCCTATCCCTTCACTTCCTCCTATGCCTTTAGATGGAAGTCATGTGGTTGCAGGTTCCGATATATATGTCATGGGTGGATTTTACCATTGGGGTTTGATCACACCGTTCGTGTCACGCATTGATTGTCGACCTCACACAGTGCAGCAACTAACTATGATGCCAAAAGCAGTTGCTGGTTCAGTCTGCAAACTCATAGATGGGAAGATATATGTAATTGGAGGGTCTGATACTCAATCTCGGGAGCTGAAATCATCGTCTAGTAGGATCATGTTGTTTGATATTGAGGCAAAAAAGTGGATGATTAGGCAGAGAAAGAAGCCAAATTGGGAGGTGGATCAAAGGTGGCTTAGTAGCGTGGAGATAGCTGGTAAGATTTATCTAAGAAGTTATAAGAACTGTTATGTGTATGAACCAAAGGAAGATAAATGTGAGACGGACGAGATCTTGCACTCAGAGGAATGGACTAATCCATGTGTGGTAGATGATGTATTGTATTACTATAATGTTCGAAAGAATAGTTTAAGAGCTTATGATCCAAAGGAGAGGGTTTGGAGAGTGGTGAAGGGTGTGGAATTAGGACGACTTGAGAATGATTCATGGTCATGCACAGCGAGTTACGGTAAAAACTTAGTTGTGTTTTTTCAGAAAGTAGTGGTTTTAAGTGAGACTACAGAGATTTGGTGTGCAGAGATTGCGATAGAGAAGCGTGAAGATGGAGAAATTTGGGGTAAGGTTGAGTGGTATGATCTTGTACTTGATGGAAAATCTTACATTATGAAATGTCTATCTATTAAACTTTGATGTTTGAACCAATGTACTGGTAGTTTAGTGGTCATCTTGGCCATGTGCTTTGTGGTTACTGATCCGAAATGTGAAATTCATATTCTAGAGACTATATATGTGGGACTTTTAGACTTTTGATTTTCATAAATAATAATAATGTAATTTGATCTTTGGTTGTTATTCTTCAGATGGCTAGTGTTTCAGAACTTCTCTAGGTTCTTAAGAAATAAGTAAGCTTAACTAAAGATTTTGTTTTTATTAGTACGATAAATAAATATAAGTTGTTGATATCTCTAGACCTATGGACCTGTTTTCTTTAGATTCGAATATCATTTGTGAACTAAAAGTCATCTTCGAAATCTTTGATTCATAAAAATTGTAGGTCAATACTTGCCTAATTAATTAGATTAAGATGCAGTTGATCCAAAAAGCCAAATTCAGCAATAGGTAAAAGAAAAAAAAATCTACAAAGGTTAATAAAATAAAAGCCTAGCAAATTGGCAGGAAGACATGCATAATAACACTAATTTACGCCTTTTTGCTAATTTTTTTTTCTGTCAACACTCATATAATATTAAAATGCATTAGGTAAAACATTTCACAAGAATAAACCATTAATTGACTATAAAAAGCATGAATATTAACTTTATGATTTAAAGATTTTGGGATTACATTGAGAGAAAAAGAGCAGAAAAGAAAACTTAACCTTAAATAAATTTTTTGATACGATTAGAATGTCAGCCACCCTTCATGTTGCATTATTATTCTGCACAATTTATCGCTATGGACATAAACAACTCTATTGCCCAAAGCAAGACTTTAACTTCTGAACGTAAGGCTGAAAGATTTTTTCCACGAGCCCCCATACATTTTTTCTCCACATAATCTAGGAAGCAAATCCATCCAAGACCCAAATGTCGATCCGGATGTTTCCAAGAGATGTCCACAAAACATCTAGAACATGTGAAGCTTGGGTTGCTAGAAAAAGGAAAAGTCACTGATGACCACTTTTAGAGGTGATTAACAACCATGGGATGTCGAGATTCTACCACCTCATTTCTAGCTAAGGACCATTCTTTGTATTTAGCTTCCCCTTTTTGCCAATTTTTTTTTTTTTTGTCAACACATATTCATATATTACCAAAAAAGAGTAAGGATAAGTTACACTTCTATACCATTAGGTGACTCCCTCGAAGAACGAGCTAGAGCATCAGCCTTATGATTTAGAGAGCGCGGAATTACATGAAGAGAAAAAGCACTAAAATGAGACTTCAAACTATAGAAATCCTCCTGGTTACAAATTAAAATTTTTTCTTACAAATTAAAATTTTTTGTTTAACATAGCCAATTTAGAACCCAATTTACTCAAATTTAATAAATCATTAAATTTCGTTAATCATCTTTAAACCTTTGTTAGTGAATTAATTCAAGATGTTAGATGAATTTAAACACAAAGTTTTACCCCAAAATCAAAAACCCTAATGAAAATACCTAAATTTCATTTTTTTTCAACTGGCCTACTGGCTTTTAAATCTGTTTCTACTACTGCATGTAGAGAGTACTACCACTGGCACACCTGTCTTCGACATATAAATCTCATTTTCTATTTACTTTAAATCATTATTTAGACTTAATATATGGTTATCAAAAAAAAAAAATTTATAACAAAACATTCAAACAAATCAAAATAAGTAACATATAAAAAAGAAAACATGAGCTAAAAATTTTGTGTTACTATTTTTCTTCTTCCATGATTTAGCTTCTCTTAATAATATAAATACTTTATAAAATCAACGAATATTAAATATTGGTCATATATATAAAAGAAAGGCAAAAAAAATATATGAAGAGAAAGTCGTTTAGCTTCTGAACAAGAACTTGCATACCACCGTTTGGGTCCTTGTTCGGTGGCTCTAATAGCACCGGCGACGACCCCAGTCCGCTTTGCTTTTATGTTGTTAGATATTCTACTTGCTTTTGCTCCGCCGATGTACCCTTCCCATAGTGAATCTAGTCCTATCAAATCTTGTGTAATCCTGGAAGAAGCTCTCCCGTGTGTGCTCTGACGGTCTTCCTCAGCCAAGGCAGGTGAACGTTCTTCCGTCGATGGAGCTTTGGCTGGAAGTGTTTGTGGGTCCGACATTGACGTAGCTGAGATTTGGTTCTCAGTCTCGTTAAACCATGTCCTCTCATTTTGGTGCTTGCTGGTGTTGGTTTAGAGCTCGCGTGTGTGAGGTTGTGGCTGGCGTCGTCTCGCCGTTTATGTCTTAGTGGTCAGTTCTTGGTTCTTAATCGGATTTTGGGTTAGAGTTTCTGGTTTTGGGCTTTTAGTTGGTTTAGTTTTTTTAATCCCTAATTAGATTTAAGTTAGATCCGCTTCTAAGTTCTCGGTTGTTGTTTGTCTAAGTTAGTTTCCTCTTCGATTCAATCGGGTGCTGTGCTTTTTAGGGTTCGGTTCCTTCCGTAAGAGGTGCGTTTCGCTCCTTATCATTACCTCTAGGCTTGATCGAGGTCTAATCTTTCTCTGAGTTTTATTTTGGCGTATTCTCGGTCGGATATGCTTCGACTTCGCCTCTTCCGGAAGATGTGTTTCTCGTTATCTTGTCCTTTTATGCCATTTAGTATGTCTTCAGTCTCGCTTCTAATTAGGTTTCTTTCCATGGGTGCATTCTTGCCGGTAGTGTTACTCTTTCTTCATTTGTATGGTGCACTTATTCGCCATAGGAGGTTTCATCATCTGTCCATAGTTTCTTTTACTAGAGTTCGATCGTTGATTTCAGGCATGCAACTTTCAAGTTTTTAGTCTTTGGATTTTAGCATAGTTTTTTTTTTTAGGGGTTTTCTCTCAAAGCTTTTCTTGTTTGGGCATCATTTCCGAGGATATATCTATTTTCTCCCGGCTTATATCTATGGTTTATAATAGCTTGTATTCCACAACTTTGTATTAATATAATGAGACTAAAGAAAAAAAAATTATAAAAATAAAGTTGATATTTCTCCATGTGACACATGATTTAAATTTTTCAAAGTGTTATCTTCAAATTAAAACATTGATACACCTCATATATTAATAACTTATAATATATATTAAAATATTTTTTAAAATTAAAATCAATATATAACAAATAATATATTATCATATACACGCAATATTTAATAAATATATCTAGTAATTTAAAAGAAGTAATACATGTTCAAACCGGATCTACCACAAAAGAGACTAAATCCAAAATTTTGATTAAAAAGAGGAAAGAAAAAGGTAAGGATTCTTGAGAATTTGGAGGGATGAAGTATATTACCAATGAAGTAAAGATGATTGTCGAATAGGGTTTATTAGCTTAATGTGTATGTCCAAAAGCCGATCCCTTGCTCAAAGGATCTCGGATTCACCTCCAATAATTTCCCCCCAGACTCGGAAAATTATAGCAGAATTTTCGAGTCGGACGGTTTACCTGCTTCTGGAATCTTCGGTCCACGTGTCAGCCTGCGATTGGGTTACTCTAGTGGTTTCCTCGGTTTTCAGCAAATTATCATTTTATGCCGATTTGACTTCTGCTATTCCTCTTTAAATACCGCTACATTTTCTTTACTTTTTTACTTTCATCCGAGATTAACGAAGTAACTTCTCTCTCTTCTTTTTCTCTCTACTTATTTTGCCGAGTTGCTTAATTTCTTCTTTTATAAAGTATCACCGAATATGGAAAAGGATAGATATTAATCCAATTTCGACTCCCGACTCTGGTTCTTCCTTGACTTCTAGTAGTAGTAGAACTCAGGATAATGTAGAGATATTCGTTTCGGATAGTCGTGATAGCAATTTAAATGATTGGTATGATGGCCTCAACATCGGGTCATCAATTATTAATTCGAGGAGATTAGAAAAACTCTACTCCTCGTGTCCCGAGATGGAGGGAGTCACCATTAAACTCCCTGATTCTGATTCTCGGCCTTAGACTCCTCCAAATGGTTATGTCACTATTTATGATTGGTGGTTTACATAAACCAAAATGTGGTTTCCAATTCCGGATCTCCTTGCTAGATATTGCCACGTTCGGGGGATTGCGATGACGCAACTCAGAGTTTCTGGAGTTGCAAATATTGTTAGGGCTCTGATTCTTGGCAGTGAGGTGGGAGTTGATGTCTCGATTCGGCTCTTCGAGGATATGACAAACTTCTCTGAGGTCAAGGCTTCGAAAGGGACATTCTTTGCTAGAGCTAAATCTGGCCTTTGTTTTTTAAATGACCCGACCTCGAAAGTTACGGGTTGGAAAAATCGTTACTTTTTTGTTCGTCCTAATGAAGTCTTTCGTCCATGGAGAGATATGGAGTTTCTGATTCCTTGGGCAAGTTCACTCGGTAGACTTCTAGGTGTTTTGATGTCCCAATATTCCTTATTTTCTGAATACTGACGTTTGCTTCTCTTATTTTGTAGTGAAGCATCCGTCATTGTTTGTCCACCCTCTTCTTAGCAATCATTAGGAGCTGTTAGATAAACTTTTTAGCTTTTCTTGGCTTAGCCAGAAATTTTCGCGAGACGGTCTGCTAGAGAAAACCACTTTTCGCTATCCCAGAGGTAAGTCCTCGTTTTTTTATTCGAGACTGGTATCCTTAGCCTTACTCTGGTCTCTAAATCTTGTTTTTATTTCTTCAAGAGTTCTTCAAATCGATATGGGTGTTGATGATTTTGCTATGCCCAATGTCTTTGATGGCTTGGATGCCATTTTCGAGGAGTACCCGTCTTCTTCTGCTGAAGTCGGTACCCTTCGACATGCTGATGTCCAAACAACTAGATAGATCTCATCAGGAGGCAGCTGAGGCCAAGTCTTCCGGTGGTACAGACAGATTTAACTCGGGTGACGTCCGAGTTAGAAGCAGAGCGCTAAAAATCTCTTGAATACGAGAAAGAGATTTCTGTTTTTAAGGATGCTACACAGTCGGCTACTGAGATCTGAGATGCTGCCTTTAAGGCGGCAGAGAAGCAAAAAACTGCAATCTCGTCTCTCCAGGATGGCCTAAGTGCTTTCAAAGGTATGACTAAGTATATTCAATTTACATACGCTTGAGCTACTGACAGATTTCATTTTAGGCTTCTTATATGAACGTCTCAAGAGGATGTCGGATCGGTACGACGACCTTGACTTGAGCTTGAATCCTCGCCTGGCTTATGCTCAAATGAGCGGTTATGACCATCTCTTGCAGCGCCTGCTGAAAAAGAAGACTCTGATTGATGCTGAGATTATCTCGTATGGGTCTTCCTATCTTGCTTCAACTGAGTCAGTTGTTGAGAAGGAAATCATCAGGGTTCTGCATCTAGATTACCTGGTCATGCCGTCTTTCAAGTTTGGCGAGTTTTCCAGTTTGGAAGAAGCTGGTCTTGCTTGGAACGAGGTGCTTGCACTCAAACCGGATTCGAATGAAATGGCTGCTCATGGGACTGAAGATTGCCCAAAGGTTAGTATAAAGGATTTCGAAATTGTCTATATTCCAATTCGAGGTATCGACTGGCATGGCTCAAGTAGAGATATTATTTTTTTCAAAGATTACCGATAAGGAGGATTCGGTTGAGAAGGGAAATGCCAAAGTAGAGCGGGCTGAGATTGGCACATAGTTTTTCTTCTCTTTTTTTTTTTCATCTTTTTTTATTTTATTTTAAGAACATATGTTTTCCCTTTCGTGGGAAATTTGTAAAAACATGGCCCTTAAATTTTGAATGTATGTTATATTTTTGTTAAAAGATTTTGAAGTTTCATTTATCGAGGTTTCAAGACTCAATTGATTATAAACGGGATCTTTGGTTTTGGCATAGTTAAATTGACTCGGCTTACATTTGTGCGAGGTTTATATTTCTAGCAAAATTTTATGTGCTTGGCGAGATTTAGACTCGGCTTAGATTGTGCGAGGTTTAAGATTCGGTTAAATACGAGCGAGATTTTAGGGACTTGGCGAGATTTAGACTCGGCTTAGCTTGTGCGAGGTTTAAAACTCGGCTAAATACGAGCAAGATTTTATGGATTCGGCAAGATTTAAACTCAACTTAGTTTATGCGAGGTTTAAAACACGGTTAAATACGAGCGAGATTTTATGGACTAGATGAGATTTAGGACTCGGCTTAAATTTGAGCGAGATTTTTGGGACTCGGCAAGATTTTAGGACTCGACTTTTAAATGAGAGTATTTCTGCCTTTACCAAAGATTTTATAAGATAGTTATGTGAGTTTCTAACTTGTCGAGATTTTAAGATTCGGGTTTTGATATGATGATTTGATTTCAGCCTATTTTATAGGAAAATATGATAAACCTATTCAAAACTATGCTTTGTCTTTGCGGGAGTATATCCCGTTTTTCTGATGAAGCTAGTGCTTTGTTTTCTGCGAGAATTTGACATCATATTTTTTGGGAACTAGAGAGTAACCCGTTATATATATATATATATGTATTTTTTTTTTTGGCGAACCCGAGAAGGGAACTTATAAAACTTTTAATTAGTCTTAGCTGCACCCGAAGGCTACCTACGTACTCCGGATGGATCAAACCAAAAAGTAGTTCTGTTTACATAATTAAGTAGATAGAGATCCATCAAGTAATGCATCTAAGTCGCCGAATTGGCGCATCTTCAATAGTAGTGTCGCTTCAAGTTGATAGAATTCCAACTTCGTGGAATAATCTCTCCTTCCATAGTCGTGATCTCGTAAACTACTGGTTTTAAGACTTTACAAATAATGTATGGCCCTTCCCATTTACCGCTGAATTTTCCAGCGTTAAGTTCAGCCGTAATTTCGAACAGTTTTCGGAGTACCAGATCGCCTAATGCGAAGTGTCATCCTCGAACTTTTTTATTGTAGTATTTTACCGCTTGTTGTTGATAGTTCTGCACTCGTAGAAGTACTTCATTGCGTTTTTCTTCCAAGTCGTCAATACTAGTTTCTATTGCTTCATTGTTTGAATTTTCATTCTCGGGAAAATGTTCTCGATATAAAGTTGGTATAGTTACTTCAGCTGGAGCGATTGCTTCCATTCCGTGAGAGAGGGAAAAAAGAGTTCGTCCTGTTGAGCATCTCGGTGTTGTCCGATATGACCATAATACACCATCCATCTCGGAAGCCTAGTTCTCTTTCTTATCCGCAAGCCTTTTCTTGATTCCATCTAGTATCTTCTTGGTTGTTGCCTCCGCTTGTCCGTTTCCATGCTGGTTTGTGGAGTCAATTTGTTACTCGGATGTTCCATCGAGAGTAAAAGTTAGTGAACTTTGCTGAGATGAATTGAGATCCGTTGTCTGTCACAATCTCATAAGGTAGTCCATGTCGGCATATGATGTTCTTCCATACGAACTTGACTACGTCTTTATTCTTACTGTGAGAGTACGCTTCTGCTTCAACCCATTTAGAGAAGTAATCTGTCATGACAAACATAAAGTATTTTTGCCGAGATGAAGGCAATGGTCCGACTAAATCCATTGCCCATCGCATACATGGATATGGCATGATTTCCGAAGTTAGCTCTTTAGTTGGGGCATGGATGATGCGTCCATGTCACTGACACCTATCGCACTTTGCTATATATTCTGCACAATCCTTTGCCATAGATGGCCAATAGTATCTGAGTGTTCGGATTTTGTGCACAAGTGATCTTCCACTGTTGTGATTTCCACCAGCTCCATCATGAGCTATCTTTACGATTTTGTTGATCTCGTCATCCTGGATGTAAGTAAGGAGAATTCTATTTGTTCTTCGCCGATACAACCTTCTATCAACTTGGGCATAGAAAGCGTACTTGGCCTTGAGTCTCTCCATCCATAATGTATGCGAGGATCTCATCTCTCCCATCGATTTTCCATTCACCGGGTTGCTCGATGTCTAGAATCTCGGCGTTAGAATCATTTGCGGTGTCGGCAATTGCTGAAATGAGTTCGAGGTCTCCTTTTGGTAGGCTTCTACTTGGTCAATCTATACTCTTAACTTGTATAATTCATCTTTGAACGAGATCCATTGTGAATGATAAAGCTACCAAGGCGTCAACAAAGTATTTTCGGATCGGGAAATTTTGTTGACTTTTAATTTTAGATCCTTTGTCAACTCTTTGATGACTTTGAGATAAGCTTCCATTCGGTCGTTCTTTGTATAATAAACTCCGTTTATTTGGTTGACTACTAACTGAGAGTCGCATTAACACTCAACTTTAGTTGCTCCGATTTCTTTGGCAAGCATGATCCCTGCGATCAATGCTTTGTATTCGGCTTCGTTGTTTGACGATGGGAAAACAAGTCGAAAAGATTGCTCTAGACCTCACCAATCGGGCTTTCTAGTCGGATTCCAACTCCTGATGATGATCCATCAACGTAAATTCTCCAAGTTCAAAGAATTATGTCCGACTTTAAAGGTTCTAAGTCGGGAGACAATTTGATTAGGAAGTCGGCTAGTACTTGGGATTTTGCGCCTTTTTTTTCCTTTGAATTCGATATCGTTTCACTTAGCTCAATAGCCCATTTAGTCAACCTTCTGGATTGGTTTTGACTATGCAGTATTGTTTGTAGCAGATGATTTGTCAACACTATGATGCTGTGAAACTGGAAGTAAGGTCGTAACTTTCTTGCCAATATTACAACCACTAGCGCGAGTTTCTCTATAGTCGGATATCTCGACTCGGTCTTGTTTGAGGACTTGCTGGTGTAGAAGATTGGGTATTGAGTTACTCTGTCGTCTCGAACAAGTATGCTACTTACTTTCTACATTGTGACCACAATATATAAGTATAGTGGTTTTCTGTCTTTGGGTTTTGCAAGGATTGGTGGAGTCGAAAGGTACACTTTTAACTCGGAAAAAACGTTTTCGCACTCTTCATCCCACTTGAATACTTTGTTCTCACGTAATAAATTGTATAACGGAAGACATTTATTCGTTGAGCGTGAGATGAATCGATTTAATGCAAGAATTTGGCCGATTAGCCTTTGAACTTCCTGTTTGTTCTTTGGAGAAGAAAACTCGTGGATTGCCTTAATCTGTTTAGGATTCGCTTTGATTCCCCTTTGAGTGACTATGTAGTCAAGGAATTCTCCTGAGGTTACTCCGAAGGTGCACTTTGCCGGATTGAGCTTCATATGATACTCGTTAAGAGTTTGAACGTAACGTGATAAGTGGTCGACATGATCTTCTGCTTTTAGCGACTTGACTAACATATCATCTATGTATACTTCCATTGTTTGCCCTAGTTGGTCAGCAAACATCTTATTGACGAAGCTAGTAAGTTGCTCCGGCATTCTTCATACCAATCGGCATGACTTTATAGCAATAAGTTCATCTCTCCGTGATGAACGAAGTTTTCTCCGTGTCGTTGGGATGCATTTGAATTTGATTATATCCTGAGAAAGCGTCCATGAATAAAAGAAGTCTATTTTCGGTAGTTGCTTCGATAATTCGGTCGATGTTTGGTAACTGGAAAATATCCTTTGGACAAGTTTTGTTCAGGTTGGTAAAATCTACACAGACTCGTCACTTCCTGTTTTTCTTGGGGACAACAACCAAGTTAGCTATTCACTCCACGTATTAAACTTTGACGATGGACCCAGTGTCAGTTAACTTTTTGACCTCGTCAATTACGGCTTTTATCCTTTCCGACCATAGCTTTCTCCTTTTTGCTTGATTGGTTTGTATGTTGAATCGACATTCAACCGGTGACTTGCAATCTTTGGATTGATTCCAGGCATATCTTTGACTGTCCATGAGAATGTTGTCACGTTTTTCTCCAGAAGTTAGATAAATTTGTCTCAGATTGGTTTACTCAAATCGACTCTAATGCTTACGCATTTAGATGAGTCTGTCAAGTTAATGTTAACGAGTTCAACAGTTGATTGATTTGGTTTCTTGGGAATGGGAGGTTCCAACAATGCTTTACTTCTCACGGATGTTGTGATCATGCATGACTTATTTTGTAACTTTAACTCGACGATAAAGCAAGTCCGAGACATCTTTTGATCTCCTCGAAGCGTGTAAAATCCTTTATACATCAGGATCTTTACGCACTGATTGGTAACTTAACGAGATCGCTTTTATCGCATGAATCCATGGTGTTCCTAGGATTATAATGTAGATTGGCGATTTATCCACCACTAAGAACTTAATCCATCTCGTAGTTCCAGCAACTCTGATTGCTAACTTGACCGTTCCGATTGCATTGATCGTACTTCCATCGAACGTAGTTAGTGTTCTTTCCACCGGTTTGAGTCGAACGTCTGGTAACACCATTTTGTCTAATGTCTCTTTGAAAATTAAATCCACAGAACTTCCAGTATTCATGAGAATTCGAGATACGTCATAGTCGGCTACTCGTAATTTTACGACTAGTGGGTTGTTATGTGGGAAGCTTACTCCTTCGATATCCTTGGTGGTGAATGTTACTTCTGAATCCACCGTTCCTGACTACAACCTTTACGACTGGTTCAAGGTTGACCACTACTACAACCTTTCGTTCGTATTTCTTGATCGACCTTATAGTGTCGTCACAAAACTGTAATCCTCCCATGATTATGTTGACTTCTAGTCGTGGAGACCCTTGTTTGTTGGTCTCTTCATTTTGTTTCCGCCGTTTAGATTTTTCTTAGGCGTTTCCGTTTTGATTCGCCGCTTTGTAAGCTGCTTCGCGCAACTCGGCTTCTTTTTGTTTTTGTGCTTTAAACTTTTGAGTCTCTTCTTCCGAGACACTTAACTCACCTTTACTGAACTTTTGGCAAGTAGCTCTTGTAGCTGTTTACACTTTGAAGTCGAATGGCCGGTTCTGTTATGGAATGCACAATACTCGCTTTTGTTATAAGTGTTGTTGAACGGCTTCTTACGAACTGAGTTATTAGTTTCGCCGACTTGAAAATATGTGGCCGAGATTGCTTTTTCTCTGTAAATATGCTGTCTCGACTCGTGATATTCCTCTTTTGATTCCTTTACTCCTGAGTCTCGCTAAGTCTTATGAGTTTTGGTGAGGATATGCTTTTCCTCCATGTAATCTGCATGCCTTGCTGCTCTGGAAAGGGCGTCCGAGATCGTACTGGGCTGGTTCACGAAAAGATCTCTCCTTAATGCCTCTTTTGTAACCATTCCAGTTCGTAGAGCCTCAATGGCCATGTCGTCACTGACTTGAGCTTTAGTCAGGATTTTCTTGAAGCGTCCGAGATACGACTTTAGAGACTCATCAAATCCTTGCTTCAAGGACCTTAAATCCGCTGCTGAGGTGTCTTGGTTGACAAATAGAGCGTATTGCTTCATGAACAATTCGACAAGTTGATTGAAGCTCTCAATCGACCCAGTAGGTAAATTGGTGAACCATACCAAAGCATCGCCAATTAGGTTCTCGGCAAAGAGTTGACAGTAAGCGGCATCCTATTGGTCGGGATTGTAATTTGTTCTATTCATCATGACGTTGGAGGCGCTTATGAACTCTATTGGGTCAATTGTCCTATCATACGAAGGACATCTTAGTCTTGGTCCTCGATTTACCGAGATCCTATTTAGCCTTGGCGCGAGTAGCGAGTTTCGAGCTTGAGCTTGAATTTGCCCAATCTCGGGTGCCGAGCTGGTAGTTTGAGGGAATTGAGACCTTATGTCTTCCATCATTCTGAATACGGTTGTTGCGTCCAGGGTGGTCGGCACGTGCTGTCCTGGCATATTTTGCGAAGTAGATTGTCCCGGTCTCGAGACATTAGTTGGTTGTTGACTCGGCATTCCTCCGAATAGGTTCCTATGCACGCTGGCCACTACTTCTCCATGTGGCCTGTTGGTTTGTGCAGACGGGAGACTAGCCTCGTTTATCCGAGACTCAATTTTATCGAATCTCTCCACGTTTATTTGGTCATAAGCTTCATATTGCGCTATCAATTTGCGCACCAAGTTCTCGATCGATGGTGGCCCTTCATTTCTAGTGAGTTGATGGTAACTTCGTCTTCAACCATCCTTTTTTCTTGGCGTGTACTTCTTTCCCCTGTGGAAAGAAGTCCTTCGATGTCTTCCCCAGTGACGGCACCAACTGTTCGAACCGGGTCTAGCACAAAGGGGACTAAATCCGAAATTCAGATTAAAGAGAGAGAAGAAAAGGGCAAGAATGTCGAAGAAAAGGGTAAAGATGATTGCCGAAGAGGGTTTATTAGCTTAATGTGTATGTCCAAAAACTGATCCCTTGCTCAAAGGATCTACTCCTCTATTTATAGATCATAGAGGCGGTTACAAAGTAGTTTACAAAAAGGAAATATTACAATTGTTCAGATATGATCTTATCTAAAAGATCCTAGCTAGATTTTCAAAAATTTTCTATGTCGGAATAGGAAAATTTTCATTTCTTTGTTTGATGACGTGTCGTCCGACTTCTTTCAAGCTTAACGCGCTTTCGAGAAGGAATTCTTCCGAGTAGATCAAAGATATCCGAGTTGATACTTCGATAATCCTGCCGAGTTCATGACTTAGAATATTCACCCATTGTTTCTCGTGGACCGGATTAGGATATCGGATCCACCTCCAACAATACATATCAAAAGTATGATGAATAATAAATCAAATAAAAACTTTCGAAACGAGAAGTCTACATTAAATTTTCAAAAGTTAAAATCTGATATATAAGATCATGAAAGCTTTTTAAAAATAGTTTAAAATTTATATTGCGTATTATATATGATTTCATGTAATTGATTCGCATTCTTTGAAGATGACGAGTGATATTATAAACAATAAACGATTTCAAATTTTGTTTTAACAAAATGTATGCAATTATTGATACATGACCACATCTATATATATAATAAATTATATAAAGACAAACCAAACCTTTGTTGAATGGTTTGTAGATGTTCTAGATTTTAGTACAAACAAAAATTCTTTAAAGTTAGTAAATATTGAAATAAATATTTTGAGGAATTTTAAGAAATGTTTTTTTTGACATGTTTCTTTTCAAAAACTGTTCTTTCATATCTATTTTTTTTCCTAATTTTCAATGGAAAGGATATGTTTTTTCCAATTTTCCCCTAATATGTTTAGTTTTTTAATTTTTAAACTAATTGTTTTTTTGTCAATTTTACTCTGATAATTGGATCGACAAGATCCGATCTATAGCCGAAACTCATATTCTAAAATTCTTTTTTTTCTTCTCTTTGCATCGGAGAGGAATCAAACTCTGGTGCCTAAAAAAAACTAAAGTAGCCACTACCACTGAGCCACATGTCCTCAGTATTTTTAACACTCTAAATTCCACAATAGTGAATGGTGTTTGTGGAATTGAAAAAGGTGAGGAAAAAAATAATTCCTCAATTCCACTAAATTAGACATACACTATTTACACCCATAAACTCCACTTTAAGGGACAATTTTTTTTTTTTTTTTTACTATATTAATTTACATTTTAAATATATGTTTCATGGTAAAAAGGAAAAAAAAAAAACAAGATTTTGTGAACTTAATGTGTTGACTAATCACCAATTCCATTGTCTGATTTTCATGAAAATGTAAATGACAACTAATAGAATCACTAGAATGGAAAAGAAAATTAACATGTCCATACACCAATCAATAGCCAGTTAGGACTGAAAGAAATAAGTAAGTACATACTGAGAATTACAATGTCACACAAAAATTAACCGACTATTTTATTATAATCAAGTCGAACTAAATAATTCGTTATTATATAAACAAAGATCACGAAACCCTTTGTTTCTCAACGCATGCTTCAATGAAGAATTCAACGAGATGCAAAGACGACTCACAGTCACAGAACTTGCTTCCTTCACAAAGCAACTCCAGTATCAGAACAGTGACCCGACCCGGTACTACCAAATCCGGAGCAAAAAGCCCATATCAGACCACTATCGCTGAAACTGATAAATCCTCCTTCAAGCAAGTCGTCCAGATGTTAACCGGAATCCCCGAGAAGCCCAATTACCTTAACCCGACTTTCCAACCCGACCCGAGATTTTCCTCCTTTTACTCAATCCCTCCAATCACAGCAGTAACCAACAAGAAGAAATCTTCTCCTTTCCGTCTCTGTGAACGTCGTAATTCGATGAAACATCATCTCATGTTCAACCCGACCCATTCCAGGTTACCCGAAATCATCTCCCCTAGCATCCTTGATTTTCCGTCTCTACCTCTCAGTCCTGTCACTCCTCTCGTGTCTGACCCGTTTTATGGAGCCGGGTCTTCGTATCAAAGCCCGAGCGGTCCCGGACTTGGACATTATGATCCGAAACCAAGCTCCGACGCTGAAGAGAAAGCGTTTTATTTGCTCCCCTCTCCGCCGAAGACTCCGAGGGATCCGAAGCCCCAACTTCTCCCTAAACTCCAAACCCTAATCTTTTATTTTATTAGTAGCTTAAAAGGCTTTTACTTTTTTTTGAGTTTTTGTAATGGTTGATGAGAATCTGAGTTTTTAGCAAACACACTTGCTAACTAGATAAATTCTGTTGTTTCGTTCTCCTCATTTACTATTTGTTTTAGTCCACAATTTCTATGAATTCATTGCTGTCTAACATATGAAGAACAGTTTTTGGTATCGACATTTCATATGCATATTAGTTTAAAGATTTTTGAAATGAGTCGTGGATAATTGTGGAAGCCAAAGAGTTGCAAAAAAAGTCAATTAAGTTCCTGAATTCATGGAGCTTTTTTAATGTTTAAAACAGTTAGGGCAAAACAGAAACTTACGTACGTAGCTATGTCTTTCATTTACATAGCAGAGTAACCAAATGGATTAAACATATCGGTAAATAGCTCAAGATATACATTAAAGTTCGCCTTGCATTGGGTTCATATATTAATTTTCTAAATATCGATTATTTTTGGGTAGATTCATCTTCTCAGAAAATTATGTAATCGTTAATGCAAATAACAATTCTCTCATAACTTAAGATAGTTTGGCATATATATACATCAGAAGTGTACGATAAGTTTGATATGTTTTCATGGTCACCAATGTATTAATTAAGTTTCAATTACAGTTTTGAGATTTTTGACTCATTTTCTCTATATCCTGATCAGATTAGCTGATTTGTGACGTTTAAAATATATAATCTTCACAAAAGCCCATATCTTATATGTCCTAATTAATTATCTCGTTTACTTAATTATATGTCGATTACAGTTTTGACTCATTTTCTCTATATATATCCTGAGTAGACTTAGTTAATTTGTGACGTTTAACATATAAGATCTCCACAAAAGCTCATATCTTATATGTCCTAATTATCTCGTTTACTTAATTATGTGTCTGTAAACTCGAAGTCGTATCAGATTATGACAGTAATGGTCATAAGAATACAATTTTAACGTGTACTTAATCTAAAATTCTAATAATGCAAATTAATTAACGAGTTTTTACAAGTTCTGAACAAATTGTTTGGAGACATACAAATTTATATAACGTATGGCACAAGGTACGTATAGATTCAGCACTTAATTATAGACATAAACGAAATACAACAGTTTCTCCAGAAATATAAAAGAAGAACAACATATGAAATGAGCTTATATGCATCATGATTATAAATAAAATGAAAAGTAAATTGAAGATAATTAAGAGGGAAAAAAGAGGTCAATATCAAGAACCACGTATGTATAAGAAACAAATTTGTATTTTTGTTTTTCTTACGCATTATTTGCCCTCTAGCTTCTTTAGTTAATGATATTGTTTTGTATAGATATGCTTCTTCTTAAAATTATTTAGTTTGCCTGGCGCAATGCGTAATGGCGCTGCAGCCACGTCTGTAAGGGTTAGCTCTTTTCCTCTTCTGGCAATTGTAGTAAGACTGGCCACGTCGGTTACACGGCACATTGTTCTTCTTCATTGCACCGTAACTGATGTAGTTGCGTCTTGCGGCTAGTTGACGCCTGTTGGTCTCAGAGTCCATCAAGGACTCAAGCTCATCATCATCTCCAATGCAACCTTGGCCATAAACACAAGATTTGGTCAAAGTGTAGGTGGCATTGGCTGATTCAGCGACTGTGGCTAGGGCCAAGAGGCTAAGGATCAATAAGAACTTGATACCCATTTTTGTTTAAATTGTTTTTTGATGATGAGGTTTTAAATGTTTTTTTGTTTTTGGTTATAGAACTATTATTAAGGATTCTTCTAAGCCCTTCCTTGTGAAAGGAGGGAGAATATAGAAATGATATTGCAGCTAGAAGAATAAATGAGAGATATGCTTTTGTTGGGGATAAAAAAGGGAGAAGACAGAGTGTAAGTTCTGGTATTTTTATGTTTGTGGTTGTTAATTTTGTATTCTCAAATGTTGGCTCTTTTTTTAGGTTAATTCTCTTTTGTTGATTTGGGTTGTTTCATTTCTTAGTTTAGATTTGTTAATTCTATATGTGGCATTCCTTTTTGATCGGGCATTCCTTTTTGATCGGGTATCAATTTTGTAATTAGGTTGTAATGCCCATGAGCTATTTGAGGAGCTATTTTCCTACAATCACCTTCAGACAAAAAATGTTTTGCTTGAGGTTTTACGGTTTTTATAAATGAGAAAGTCAGAAGATTTGTGCCTTGTTTGCATCTCAATTTTTTCGTTGATCTAAAGTATCAGATTTAATCCGAATTCTTTTCCATGTAAAGCATTTTTTTTGTGCTTCGACGTTATTGTTTTCTTGACAGAATCATGTTTTTAAAAGGACTATTTTCTCTGAGTTTGGGCAAAATGAAATGCTATATTTGTGCAAGTGGTCTTTAATTTAGTGGTAGATGGTAAGTCCACTAAGGTAGGCGCACTTGCACATCAAGGGATCGAGTCCTACCACCTGTATTATGCAGGAACTTGGCTAATGAGCCGGCAGTTGTGGCCCAATGTTGACAAAAAAAATGTTATATTTGTGGATTTCCTAATCCATTATGTATATATATATGGCATATCATTTGGTGTTTTGTATCATCTTTCATTTCGGAATCAATTACATAGAAACCACAACTTAAAATATATATATGAAATTCTTTTTTCGAAATGTTTTTACAGATTTAGGTAATTTTTTTAAAAAAAATTTACATATAATAATTTTAAAAATTAAAAATCATATAATATGATTACACATTCATTTAAGTTGCAGAGGTTGGAGATTAAGATATATTATTTGTATAAAATGTGATTTTATCAAATTAAAAGTACTAAATAATGTTTAAATTCGTAACATTCCTTAAATTGTTTTTTTTCCAAACAAAAAAAGAAAACATTCCTTAAATGTTATTTGAAAAAAAAATTAGATAAAATGCCAAAATATCTAAAAGTATTTTCAGCTTGAGTTCATCTTTTGAAGGGTAGCATGTTACTAATTATTTGATTTTTTACTCTTCCCATTCTCACATGTAATAGAGAACCATAATTAGTTTGATAATCGAAAAAGCTGACTGTTATGATGACTAAATCAATTCCAAATGTATAACAAAAGCAAATTAAAGATAACCTAAATAATGAACCAACATTAACCCATAGAATTAATTAAACTCTAATAAAAATTTAAACAACAATTTTTTAAAAAAAATGGAGAGCATGAACCATATTAGAAACTCTAACCTAACAATGATAATATTATATACTAATGTATTTTTAATTTTTTGGTAAAAATATACTACTGTAATTTTTTACATGAACAGGTTATAAATATATAAATCTAGCCCTTTAAACTGATGTGAACAGTCATTGTTACATATAAAGTATTATGATTCTGCCCAAAAGAAGTGGTGTGAAGCATCTTGTTATCAAGGGAGAATCAACTTGGTTGGCAAAGCATCTAAAAAGCAGAAACGAATAAAGGAAACCCAAAAATAAATTATAATCGAAATTAGAAAGAAGAACAGTATCAAATATAAAAGGCAGATCGATATCAATGTACTATTGATACAATCCCAAATCAAGATGAAGTTTTTGTTTCAGTTGCCATGTTGCTCGTGCTTCTGTTTTGTCAAGCCAAAGAAGGAGAAACACAAAAATGAAGAGACCAAGAGGATGTGATGATGTGAAAGCATCTTCAACGTACGACATAATGAATCCTTCCATTTGATTGATCTTTTTGGTGTCAAAGTTTTATGTTATCCGTTTATATATATAAAAAAAAAGAGTAAGATGATTTGTGATGTATCATATATACTCCTTCATTTGTATTTATCACTGTGGTGAGCTTCCCACTATATATTCTTCAAGATATTTCTTCAACATAGAGGAAATTTAATAGATGTATTGGTTTTATTACAGAGTTTGGTTTAATTAGAAATCATTTATAATTGATATTGATATATACTATTTGTCTACGTACCTTAGCTTATATCATTTTTCTTAAAACCAAAGAAAATTTTAGAATTTTGTCGCATGCTCAACTTAAGACTTGGAGTTTCCTCTCATCTTGTTCCTATTTTCGACGGTGTTATTGTTCTGTTAAATAGTAGTTGTTTAATGCTAATATTCTTCTTAAAAAAGAGTCCCTTGATTTCGAGATTCTTGAAAAGTGAAAATGCTATCTGCCAATCACAAATATATCCTAGAATCTATCTTTGTTTTGAAATCGAATGATATACTTAATTATTCTGATTTCTGCATTTCCATTAAACCCATCACAAAATGAGTAGAGTTGACTTTGTTTTGCTTAACACCCTCGTATAAAAAAATAGGTTTCTAGAACAAGACTCAGAAATTGAGAAGACTCCATAACTACAACGTAATATGATCACCGTTAGAATCAAAATTTAAGTAATCCAATATATGGGGTTTAAAGCCAATACCCACCAAAGTGTGGCATTGAGAAAGACCCATGCTAATTTACAAATTACAATCTAAGGCCCATTTTATTAGAGATACACTAGGTAATTGCGTGTGAGATCTCAATAATTCTGAAACATTATTTACTTATTGAGTTTCTACTTATAATCTCTTATTAAAGTAATTAGTCGTAGATGATAAATACTATAGATTAATTAGTCAATACAGGATTCACATGATATAAATGCAGACGAGGTAGAGAGCGTTGTTTGATTCGAGTATTTCATGAAATATTAGAGTATTTATCATGAGATCAAGATTTCAAGTCTAAATTTAATAGTATAGAAAGTGCGGAACCAATAACCATAATTACATTTATTCATAAATATAATGGATAATTTTAAAATATTTTTGGGTTGTGAAGCAATATTGACGGTCCACAAAGACCAAGTGGTGGGTAAAGAGAATCCCCACCAAAGTAAATAAATAAAATAAACAGAGTTTGTGTCCATTCAAAATTCAATATGTCACAATTATAAGAAGAAATCAAAAGTGGTAATATTTAAAATGTGATAAAATAAATTAAAGGGATCCACTTTGTATAAATCAAAGTGCTAATGGAATCTGGTGTCATAATAGTTTCTCCACTTTCTTCACAATCTGCCGCACTCTCTTATTATTTTATTCACTTGGATCTATACATGTACACATACTCCTATACGTATATTATAAAGCAAAAGCATGGCTGCTGCTTAATTATAGTTTTGTGTTTTGGGAATATTTAAGAATTGTTGGTTACAACTCAAATATTGTTGGAGTGTGTACATTTTATTTATTATTATACTTTGGTATCTTTGTTGGGTTCGAGTTCGAGTAGAGTACCTCTTATTCCAGACTAACTATACCCGAAGATTAGTAAAACCATATGAAAATTTCTGAAGTACCACATATGGTGTGATTTAGTTTTGAGAAAGGTTCAAATTTGGGTAAAATATTAGTTGTGTTCCAATCATTTTCTAATTACCACTCAACCATGTCAGTGTAGTAGAGTATTGTACATTTAGTGAGCTGTAGGCTTGGAGTCAATTCAGAGATGTAATCACCATCCAATGTATTTTTTGAGGTTTTATTTACACCAAATTGACTATATATATACATTTGTTTATACCAAGTTGTTACATAAAAGAAGAATGATACATAAAAAAATGTTATTTGAGTGTAGTCTAAGGTGATTATTGTGTCATTACTCGGATTCAAATTAAGTAAAAGACATTTTATTGACAAATATAATATACTGATACATAAACATATCAATCGATCGTATCAATAAAGATAGATATTTTGTTTCTCTATTCTAAGAGGAAGTGTTTTTCGTTTTCTTGTTTGTTTGTTTGTCACCAAGTATTTCCCTTTTCATAAGATATTTTTATATCTACAAAAATAATTAATTGGTGCGTTCTTTGAATATCTCAAAAGAATTCGTAAGCAAACAACACAAATAATCATCTTTGTTTAGGTTTCCATTAGCTAATCTTTCTACACCTTGTTTCGTTTTATTTTTGTCTATCTTTATTAGCATAGGAGCTAGGTGGCTGTGAATTTAGAGAGTAGTTCTCTCGGTTACAGTCCACAAGTTTAAATGTTTTTGATTAAGCTTTATCTCTTAACTGATGTTTAGGTTGGTTTGTTATGCTTAGTTAATTGAAATCGGTTAGGCTGGTTAGTTATGATTAGTTAATTAAAATCAGTTATGTATTAAATCGGTTTTTCCTTTGTATAAACAAATTACGGTGAATCAATGAAAATTATTTTTGGTTCGCAAAACAAACTCTTCATGGTATCAGAGCAGAAGATCTGGTGAAACTCGATTCTTCAAGCATGTCATCTTCTTCGATTCTTTGAGTTCGTCGTCTTCCTCGAATATTGAACTCGTCGTATTCTTTGATTGATCAATCATGAAAAACAGAGATAACTCAACTACCAGTGCGGTTGTTCCGGCGTTGGTGGCTGTGTCACCATATACTCTCTCTAGCTCCGATAATCCAGGGGCGTTGATTTTGCCAATCTTGTTGACAAGTGATAATTACAACGAGTGGAGCGTGGAGATGTTAAACGCGCTTCAAGCTAAAAGGAAAATTGGATTTGTCAACAGTGCTTTGAAGAAACTATCAGAAACAGATCACGATTACGAAAACTGGCAAACGGTAAATTCTATGATTGTAGGGTGGATTAGAGCATGAATTGAACCAAAGGTGAAGTCTACTGTGACTTTCATATCCCATGCTCATCAATTGTGGAATGAATTAAAGGAAAGATACTATGTTGGCTATACAATTCGTGTTCACCAGATTAAATAGAAATTGGCTTCGTGTAGGAAAAATGGAAGACTAGTCATCGAATACTATGGAAAGTTGTGCTCCTTGGAGAAGAACTTCAGATGTACCGTCCTTTTCCATCGTGTACCTGTGGTGCAACTAAGAAAATCTCGAAAGAAAGAGAAGAAGAAAAGTTACATCAGTTTATCTTGGGTCTTGATGACAGTAAATTAAATGGAATTTGTACTACAATCATTGGGTTAGATCTGTTACCTTCTCTTTATGAAGCTTACTCTCGTGTTGTAAGGTAAGAACAACGTCTAGGTTCTGCTTTAGATAGAGAATATCAACAAAATGCGGTGGGTTTTCTTGCTCGTGGGAATGTTAAATACAGAATTGTGTCTCGTTTAGAGCCGTTGAGTGGTGGGAAGACTGAAAACTCTATTTTAGGAAGTGTACTTGTGTCAGTTTGCTCCTATTGTGGTCATTCTAGACATGAAAAAAGGCATGATGGCACCTAGTATGTTTTCCAGATTGGTGGATTGAACGTTATGACAAGCAAGATCAAACAAAAAGCACTGGGAAAAGAAGAAATAATAGTCAGAACTCTCAGACTCGAGAAAAGAAATATCAAATCGTCACTGTTCCAAACGCAACTGTTAATAGTTCTAATGGCTCAGGTTTTCTTGCGTTAACTCCGGAGCAGTAGACCACTCTTCAACAATTGCTTAACAGTAACAAGAATTCTGCAGGAAATTCTGTGACTTCATACAAGCTTGTAGGCGAGAAAGGTGTCAACGATGTAATCATTGATTCAGGGGCATCACATCATATGACTGAAGACCTTTCTTGCTTGCATAATGTTCAAAACATCACTCCTTGCACCATTGGTTTTGCAGATGGCAGTAATACTGTCTCAATGCATATAGGATCTCTTACTCTTTCCCCTCTTCTCTCTTTGTCAAATGTTCTTTATGTTTCTTCTCTCAATAGTACTCTAGTTTCAGTTTCGAGACTCAATAAATGTGTTACTTATTTCACTGATACAATGTGCATCTTGCAAGACCGTTTGTCGATGAAGATGATTGATGACGGACCAAAAAATGATGGAGTTTATCATTTTTGTCATGCTCACATTCAAGCTCAGTTTGTCTCTGTTGATCGTGATTCATCTCTAATGGCATATTTGCCTTGGACATCCATTTTTTCAACCCTTTCTCGTTTGCATTTCTTTTCTACTTTGTCTTCTTCCATTAAATATGTTTCCTGTGATGTTTGTTTTAAAGCTAAACAAACTAGAACAACTTTTCCGGATAGAAATAATAAAGCAAATGCTCCTTTCTCTTTGATTCATTGTGATGTTTGGGGTCCTTATAAAACCCCTTTTTCATGTGGCACTTCTTATTTTTTGACTATTGTTGATGATTTTCACGTGCAGTTTGGACTTTTCTTTTGGTGAACAAATCCAAAGTCAATCGTGTTCTCAAAGAGTTCTTTACTTACGCAAAAAAACAGTTTGGTAAAGTCATTCAAACTGTTCGAAGTGACAATGGCACATGGTTCATGTCTTTGTCCGAGTTTTTTAGAGAAAAATAGGTGATAAATCAAACTTCTTTTGTCTATACGCCTCAACAAAATGGAAGGGTGGAGTGTAAACATCGCCATATCTTAAACATTGCTCGGGCTCTTCTCTTCCAAGGTTCTCTTCCTACTGATTTTTGGGGTGAAGCGATTCTCATGGCTGCTCACTTAATCAACCTTATTCCTTCTTCAATTCTTCATGGGAAAACTCCTTTTGAAGTTCTTGATGGAAAAATTCCTGCTATAGTCACGTCCGAGTATTTGGATTCACTTGCTATGTTCATAAATAACAACAACATAGAGACAAATTTGCAAAACGTAGTAGACTGTGCATTTTTGTTGGTTATCCTTTTGGTTAAAAAGGATGGAAAGTCTATGATTAAAATAAGCAAGTTTTTTTTCCAGAGATTTTTTTTCTGTGAAAATATGTTTCCTTATAATGATGGATCTTTACTTTATTTGTCTTGTGTTACCTCACAGGATAATATAAATTCTGATTGGTTACTTTATACAACTGTTTGTGCCAAGGGGGAGCTCTAGTTCAGCTGAAGCACACATCGATTTGTCTGCACCTACAGCTCGTGTTCCACTGTCTCAGTCAATCCATGTATCTGCACACAGCAAGTTGTCTGCACTTGCAGCTCCTGTTTCGCTGTTTCAGCCAACACATGTAAATGTGCCCTCTTCTTCAAACATTACTTCTTCAAAACCTGCATTAGTGACTACCTTTGTCAACTAAGACTCTGATAATTCAACTGCAACTACACCTCTTGACTCTCATGTTTCTGTCCCAACTACAACTCTAGTTTCCGCCACACAGCCTGTTAACCCACTTTATTCTTCACATTTTTCTTCACCACCAGTTTCAGAAACTGGTACACATTATACTCATAAAGTTCAAAGGACCTCACGTCTTAAACAACCTTCTGTTTGGCTGATAAACTTTGTACAATACAATGTCCAGCATAAAACTCCTAATATCATTCCTCCTTTGTCAACGACGAGTTAATAGAAGCTCATGAGCCAAAACACTTTGGCGAGGCAGTCCGCATCAAAGTGTGGAATAACGCAATACCTAAGGAAATTGTAGCTCTTGAGTATCAACACACTTGGAATATCATAGATTTACCTCCCAATTGAACTACTTTGGGTTCTCAATGGGTATACAAAATGAAGTACAACTCTGATGATTCTATTGAGTGCTACAAAGATAGGTTGGTGGTGCTTGGTAATAATCAAATAGAGGGAGTTCACTATTCTGAAACTTTTGTACCTATGGTAAAGATGACAACTATACATTTTCTTTTTCGTCTAGTGGCTTCTCATGGATAGGATATCTTTCAAATGGATGTCAACAACGCCTTTTTGCATGGTGACTTAAAAGAAGAGGTTTATATGAAGCTTCCTCCCAGATTCCGCCATTCTCATCCACACAAAGTCTGTCGGCTCCGCAAGTCTTTATACAGTTTGAAGCAAGCACTGAGATGTTGGTTTAAGAAACTATCTGATGCTTTGCTTCACTTCGGTTTTACTTAATCCTATGATGATTATTCCATTTTTTTGTATATAAAGAATGGCAAGGTGATTCGTGTTCTTGTCTATGTTGATGATCTACTAATATGTGGTAGTGATAGTTACTTTGTTCAGCGTTTCAAAGATTACCTCAGCCAATGTTTTTATGTGAAGGATCTGGGGAAGCTTAAATACTTTTTGAGTATTGAGGTCAGCCGTGGCAAGTTAAGTATTTTCTTATCACTCAGAAAATACACTTTGGACATCATTGCCGATAATGGCAACTTAGGAGCAAGAATAGTCGGTACTCCTTTGGAGCAAAATTATAAATTCGCTGAAGATGATGGCCTTTTTCTCTCGGATTCGACCAAATATCGAAGGCTTGTTGGTCGTCTAATATATCTTACAAACACAAGACCCTATTGTAATTACTCAGTTCATGTGTTGTCTCAGTTTATGCAGGCTCCTCAAGAAGGTCACTGGACTACAGCTTTACGTGTAGTCTGTTACTTAAAACTGTGTCCAGGTGCTGGTATTTTACTGAAATCTGATGCTGACTTAACTCTTACAGTTTGGTGTGATTCAGATTGGGTCTTTTGCCCACTTACCCGCAGATCTTTAAGTGTTTATGTAATAATGATTAGTGACTCACCGGTCTCTTGGAAGACTAAGAAGCAAGACACTTTCACCCATTCTTCTGTAGAAGCAAAATATCGAGCCATGGCTGCAACTCTTCTTGAGATAAAATGGTTCCGCAAATTTTTCATCGAACTTGGTATTCCTTTTTCTACTCCAGCTCGTTTATTTTGTGATAGTAAAGTTGTAGTCCATATAGCTACAAACCCGATGTTTTATGAAAGAACAAAACACATAGAATCTGATTGTCATGCTGTAAGAGATGCAGTTCGTGATGGACTAATTACGCTTCAACATGTCAGTTCAACAGAGTAAGTTGCGGATGTCATGATTAAGGCTTTGGGAAGAGATCAGTTTCAATTCTTATTAGCCAAGTTGGGAGTTCATAATTTCCACTCTCCAACGTGAGGGGGAGTATTAGCATAGGAGCTAGGTGGCTGTGAATTTAGAGAGTAGGTCTCTCGTTTACATTCCAAGTGTTCAAATGTCTTTGGTTAAGCTTTATCTCTTAACAGATGTTTAGGCTGGTTTGTTGTGATTAGTTAATAGAATCGGTTAGGTTGGTTAGCTATAATTGTAATTGTATGAACAAGAAAATGAACACAACTTTGATCGGAAAGCGTCGATCCAAACGCTTGATTCGTTTTATTAATATAAACTTTTCTACAAAAGTCATATATCAGTTGGCTACAACACTTTGCCAACACAAAACGAACGCTTCAACACTTAAAACCTCAACAATGGCTTGCTAGAGTTTTTTTCTCAAACCTTAACCTAAACTCCCCCAAAAGCTCTAGAGTGTTGGCCGCCGCTACTCACACCTCTAGTCTTTTTATTCTCCGAAAACCTAAACCTAGAATCTTTCCAAATCACTTAGAAATTGAAAACTCTCAAGTTATGGTAGTATTCATTTCTGCATACCACGTATCTGTCGAGTCCAACTACAGCTCTCTATCTCGATTCATCCTTGATCATCAAGTCTTCATTACAATTCCTCTTTCCAGTTCGTCTTGTTCTCTTCTTTAATTATGACTTGGAATCCACGCATCTTCAATCTCCCCCTTTTTAGTTCAGTTTGACAGTCAAACACTCCACATACCTGTCTCAATATCATAAACACAAATCCACATAGACAGTAGTAATATAGAAATACCTTTAACAAAATATGCAAGGTTTTAAAACAGAATCAAAATACAATGCTCCTCAATACAACTAAAACGCTGCGAATAAAAATGTTGTCTTAGCAGTCACAACCAAAAGAGCCAAAAGGTTCAGTAGAAGATATTCTTAGCCAACAAAAATAAAAACAAAAGACAATTAGGTTCAAGCTAAGAAAAAACTTCTAAGCTCCCCCATGATCAGGCATCAGACTTTGAGTCATCTCCCCCTGTTTGACAGCATAACTGAGTTAAAAACAACCATTATCTGTTAGAAAATTAGGTTTCAAGAATAGAAACACTTACATGGTGCGAGTAATGATTCCAACAACTAAATTGCTTGTCTTATCACACGCTGTGTGTGATCAGCGGGAGGTTCTATGTGAAGCTTAGATGTGGAACCTTTACCAGCATGGACAAATACTTTCTTCTTTTCTTTGGCAGCAGCTTTCTTGATAGGTTTCACTAGACCATCTGTCTTGATGGGAATCTGATGTTGTTTTGAAAGCAAACTGAACAACAGATATGGATAAGGCAGCCAGAACTTTGAGTCAGGGTTTTGAGTTACCTCTAGAACGTGGTCAAACACAATATTTCCAAAGTTGAATGGTAGACCATTGAGAAGCATATACAACATCCTGGCACGCTTCTTAGTTCCATAAGACTCGTTGTTAATTGGATACCAGTTTTGACAACAAATTTTGTAGAGGTACTTGAACTCATCGAAAAATGATGAAGATAGAATGCCTTTCCAAGATGTAACAACATCATGAGTGAGGTAGGCTGCAACTACATCCTCTGTGATATGCACCATCTTCTCTAAAGTTGTTGAGTCATCTATGTCTGGCAATCCAAACAGTTCATTCACCAGCAACGGAGAAAACTCAAAATCCAGGTTTCGGAGTTTCACCTTCACGAACTTTTCTGTGATAGGAGTTGATGGTAGAGCAACAAAGAATTCAAGTACCAATTCTATATCATAGGGAAAGACCTCAGTCGCAGTACGCATCAAACCAGCCTCTTCCACTATATCCTTTATCATTTCCTCGTCATAAAACTCAAATTCCCTTTTTTCCAGAATCTGCTTTTTCTTGTTTTGGAGCAGAAGTCGACGTCTTTGTTGATTTCTGTTTCTTCTTTGGCGGTTCATCTTCCTGATTTTGCTACCACTGACAAAGGCGTGAAAAAATAGGAGGTGCTAGTGAAAATCCAGGGTCACGAGAAAAGGATTCCGACAAGTCTGACAGGTTCACCAGCGGAGGGTCACGACTTTGACACGATTTGCTCACTTTCGGACTGGACACTTTTTGTACCTGAAGCTGAAGATTTTGCATGTCGACGGCGAGGCAGAGAGTGAAATCAGAGTTTGCTGAGATAGAGGATCCTTAACCGCCTCCTCCGATGACAGACTTTCCCTTTTCTCCACAGAAGGTTCTCCCTTCTATGTACTTACAGGGACTTGTTCTTTGATTTGAGAACCCTTGGCTTCCTTCGAGGGTTTCGCAGTTGAAGATGACCCTTCAATGACTAGGGTCCTGGGCGGTTTCTCCATCAGAGAGGATGACGAAGAGCTATCTTTGGGTTGTGATGCCGATGTGTGACCAACAAGATGAGATAGTGAAGATAGCATCGATTTCATTTTGGTTGGTTGAACAATTTCAGAGATCTGTTTTTCAGAGAAATTGAGAGGATTTCGTCGGAGGCAAGTGTGTGGAAGATGAGATGGTTGCAATCCTCAAGAAGTATAAGAAACCTTAAGCGATCTTTTCCCTCCAAAAAGAGCTGTTCGCATTCCCCATTAAGGGGCCCATTACTTAGCCCAAAGTATGTTCCTGTTAACTCACTTAAACAAAACAAATCAAAGCACAACCACAACCTTTACAGGCGAAACCACAGACTGGAACCCAAACAATAACAAGATCGATCATGAATTTAGAAAACTAGTTAAGTGACCCAAGCCAAGATCAGACCATGTGAACCCTGTTTGATTAAAGCTTTATTTCAATGTCACACGAAAACTTAAACACATCTTAAGATTATCTATAGAGATGTTCACAGCGACTTGTGCAATAAGCCGGCAAACAGACATAATTTTCAGACAAGTCATTGCACAGCCAGTATCACAAGTCTACACCATATAAGTGGTTGGCTTCTGTGGCTAGTCTTTCAGCAACCATATCTTTATCTTGTGTTTGGTGTGATACCCAGGTTTTTGTCACTGTGTTGCATGCAGCTAGAATTTCCTTAAGAGAGTCATGTAGCTGTGTATATCCTTCTCATTCACTTTTTTTTCCTTTTTTTTTTTTGACTATACACGGAGTACACACATTATAGTGAACATATCATTGCTTGACTTTTTACTTGAGCTCATTGTTCGACAGACAGAACATGAATATCACTTGACTTCTCAATTCAATAGTTGCCTCACAGGTCACTATGCCATGGTACAACACAGTGATGTATCAGAGATATCACTTGACTTCTCAATTAGCTAATACAGTTGCTTTCCTCAGCTCTTTGACCTCCTGTTTCACAATAAAATGTCACCAAATAAACAATAAACTCATAACAGCATGACAAGCAGCTGTTTTCCACAGTGTGCAGAACCAAGTATATACCATCAACTATCGAATTAGGCTGCACAATGTAAGTCTTGTCCTATCCCTATCAAAACCTTACACACTCGACTATAACAATTAGATTTCACAAACACCAATGGTAGATCTCAGCTGGATAAAGCGATTAAAATCTAAGGGTTTTGTAAAGATATCAGCTAATTGAAATTTAGTATTCACTTGATTGATGATGACTAGTTTCTCCTCAACTAGTTATGGAATAAAGTGATGTCTAATCATAATATGTTTAATTCGAGAATGCAACACAGGATTCTTAGCAATATTTATGGCACTTTGATTATCACAATAAGTAAAGGTTCAAAGGGATTACCATAGTCATCGGCCATCTATTTCATCCACAGGAGTTGAGTACAGCAACTGCCAAGGCCAATGTACTCAGCTTCAGCTCTGGACGTAGAGACACTGCTTTGCTTCCTAATTAGCCACGAGATCAGATTATTTCCCATAAAGAAGCAACCTTCACGCGTGCTTCTTCTGTCATCCAACGAACTTGCCCAGTCAGCATCACGATATCCCACCAGACTACTGTATGTGTCTTTGGTGAAGTAAATACCCAAATTGACCGTGTTTTTCACATACTTGATGATCTTTTTACCGGCCAGAAGATGTGATTTTTTGGGCTTAGCTTGATACCGAGCACACACTCCCACTGCATAACACAAGTTCGGATGACTGGATGTCAGATACAGCAAACTACCAATCATACTCCTGTAGAGTTTTTCATCAACGTCTTCACCTATTTCATCCTTTGATAACTTCTCTGTAGAGGCCATAGGTGTTCCGGATCCCTTGCTTGATGATAGACCAAAACGTTCAATAAGGTTTTTTGCATGCGTGCTCTGAGTGACGAAGATTCCCTCATTTGTCTGTTTCACTTGGAGGCCCAGAAAGTATCTCAGTTCACCACACATGCTTATTTCGAATTCCCGAGTCATGACACTAATGAAATCATCAACCAAATTCTGGTTCGTAGATCCAAACACAATGTCGTCCACATAGATCTGAACTACCATGAAGTCTGATTCAGAAACCTTAATAAACAGTGTCATGTCAACATTTCCACGAGAATATCCATGATCTATCAAAAAAGTTGCCAACCTCTCGTACCAGGCTTTGGGTGCATATTTTAGATCGTATAGAGCTTTGCAGAGCTTGTATACATATTCCGAGTGTTCCGAGTCTTCGAATCCTTTGGGCTGTTCAACATACACCTCTTCTTGTAACCAACCGTTCAAGAAAGAACTTTTAACATCCATTTGATAAAGCTTGAACTTATGCTTGCAAGCCATCCTAGCAAGAATCTGATTGATTCGAGTCGTCGTCCCAGAGCGAAAGTTTCATCAAAGTCAATCCCTTCCACTTGTGAGTATAATTGTTCTATTAGACGATTTTTATTGCGCACCATAACCCCGTTTTCATCGATTTTATTTTTGAAAAGCCACTTAGTGCCAACAACGTTTACCCCTTCTAGTCTTGGCACCAACTCCCACACCTTGAGCCTTTAGGATTTCCCTATCTCATCCTGCATTGACTCAATCGAAATTTCATCCTGAAGGGCTTCCTTGTGGGTTTTTGGTTCTATCACTGAAACAAAACAGGCAAATAGAACTAGCTATCTATCTTTTCTTCCCCCCTACAAGCTGTTTAAATTAATATGTTTCCCTCTTGTGACTCTTCCATTATGCAACTCCCCAATTATGTCTTTCTTGGAATGATTTGTGTGAACTTCTGGATTAGCCTGTACTTGATCAGGTGTGTGTTCTTCAGATTTTAACACAGACATCTGTAGTTTTTGTTCTTCGGAGGTTGTGGGAAGAATCTTCAGCAACAGTGTGGATGAATCATCAAATACAACATTTACTGTTTCTTGAACCACCAGAGTGCGTTTGTTGTATACTCGAAATGTTGTGCTAGTTCCTGAATAACCAAGAAACATTCATGTGTCACTTTTCGAGTCGAACTTCCCAAGTTGATCTTATCATTTAAGATATAGCAGACACATCCAAAAATGTGGAAATAACTAACGGTTGGTGGTTTGTTTTTCCATAGTTAATATGAAGTCTTGTTTGTATCTTTTCGGATATACACCCTGTTGGTGATGTAACATGCAGTGGTGATAGCTTCTGACCAAAAATGCTTGTCCACACCATTGCCACGAAACATTTCTCTGGCCATTTCTTGTAGAGTTATATTCTTTTTTTCTACAACACCATTCTGTTGTGGAGTGCGAGGAGCTGAGAACGTGTGAATGATTCCTTGAGTTCCATAGAATTGGTCAAACACAGCATTTTAAAATTCCTCACCATGATCACTTCGTATTGCCTTGATACCATTCCTCTGGTTCTTATGATGTAAAGCTAGAATTTTGAACCTGTCAAGAGTTTCGTTCTTTTCCCTCACAAATCTGACCCATGTATATCATGAAAAATCATCAACCATTAGCAGAATATACCTTTTGCCACTCAAGCTAGTCACTTGAATTGGTCCCATCAGATCCATGTGAACCAATTCCAATGGAGTTGTGGATTTAATATCTGGAACAGATCGGTGTTGGGTCTTGAATTACTTTCCCATGCTACATGGACCACAAATAAACTCATGTGTGTTCTGAAATTTAGGTAAACCACGTACAACCTCTTGATTTACAAGTTTCACCATTGTTTGATAATTCATATGTCCTAAGCATTAATGCCATACTTTTCCTTCACTCTCTTGAACAGTTTTCATACATTTCTTCTTAGGAACCCATATGTAGCAATCATTTCCTGACCTAATTCCTTCGAGAACAACAACTTCATGTGTGTTGTATGCCTTACAACCAATTTTGGTGAAGGTTACATCAAGATCCATATCACACAGCTGACTAATGCTAATGAGGTTTGCTTTTAAACCATCGACACAATAGACATTACTTAGTCTGGGTTATGAAGGGACATCCGTATCTCCCTTTCTTTTGAGTTCACCTTTTGCACCACCTCCAAAAGTGACCTTTCCTCCTGATACTTTCTCGAAATTTAACATATTTTCTTCTGTTCCTGTCATATGCCTTGAACAACCACTATCGAAGTATCAACGATCTGTCCATGTTCCACTGAAGTATTTATCAACTGTGTATGCAACATGACAGTACAAATCCAGTTTGTTGACCCATGCTTTGTTGGAATGTCTATTATCCCTGTGATACTTTTGTAGATCTATGATATTGTGGAGATGTATTTGAAATATGTAGCATTGAGATCTAATTTGCCCATATTTGCCATAGTATCAGCATTTAGGAAGATAGTTCTGATAGCCTTGATACATGTTTTTGTTGCTTTCATCGTGACCATCCCACTGATTCTGATCAAACCACTACATTATACTAACCTTATGTTTTTCCCCAAACCATTGTTGTTGACTGAACCTCTGTCTCTGTCCAAACCTCTGTTGCTGAGAACCCCTGTGATTCTGATGAAACTGTTGTTGTCTAGTTGGCCTATGATTTTGACTCACGATTGAGTGATCTCGTCCTATCCTTTGTGTAGTTTTCTGACCAACTTTCCTAGACTCTTGATGTGATGACGAAGCTTCATTAGTGTCACTGGCTTTGACGAAAACAGTATTGGCTGTAGTGTTTCAGTACCACAGTACCCTAATCCCTAGTTTGCCTTGTCAGTTCTTCCACATTGCAGGATTCTGTCAAGATATTTCGTACCATTTGACAGCATCTTGATGTTCTTGAGTTGATCCGACAGACGACCTTCTAGTTCTCTATTCTTGGTTTTCTGAGACTCAAGTTCTATTTCCAGACTTATAATCTATCCTTTTAACAACTCTTTCTTAGTCTCCAATGTGGTGTTTTTGTCTTTTAGCTCAACCAGCTTTTTATAGACAATCTGTAATTCATCAACAGGTAACAGAATTATGAGCAGCATAATTGACAAATGTTTAACTGGCATCCTCATCTCCAACCACAACATGGTTATCATCCGACATTTCAACCACACTGAAATTTGCAAAATAAGACTCAAGATCATTGTTTCCACCCTCATCCTCTGTGTCACTTTTACTCCAACTTACTAGAGCAATCTTGTCCTTTTGCTTGAATGTGCTAACACACTCCGACTTTATATGATCAAAACCTTGACACTCAAAACATTTAAGAATCATCTTCCTTTTGATGGTTGGACAGTCGGCTTTGAAGTGTCCAAAGCCTTGACACTCAAGACACTATTTGTCAGACATCTATTGAGTTTTATTAGTAGTTTGTTTGGCTGATACACGATTGTCTTATTTCTATCCTCTTTCAAATTTCCTTAGATGCTTCTTCACAATCAGTCCCACTTGATCCTCTAGATCAGCCATTTGTGGTCTTGATTCCTCTTCTACCAATAGAGTAACGCCTTTTTCATGATGTGGTTTGACTCCCTTGTTGAGTTGGATCTCATATGCTTGCATCATACCAACTAACTGTGCAAAACTCATGTTGTCGGAGTTCTGAGTTACCTCAAGAGCAGATCTGTGTCCATGAAACTTAGGCGGAAGGCAACGCAGGAACTTCTTAACTAGTTTCTTGTCTTTGTAGGTTTTACCCAATACCAACGCTTCCTGAGACAGTGTGATGAGCCTACTGCTGAATGCTTGTATCGTCTCATGTTCATCCATCGTAAGTGTTTCAAACCGGGTGGCTAGCATATTAATCCTCGTCCATTTTGTACTAGATGTTCCTTCAAATGACACCTGCAATATGTCCCACGCCTCTTTAGCCGTTGTGAAACCTTGCACCTAATTGAACTGATTTGGCGCTAGGGTGTTGAATATCGCCGACAGAGCCTTGGAGTTGTATTTCAACTCAACCTTTTCTTCTGCTGTCCAGTTTTTCCTTGGTTTTGGAACAAGTTCCTCACCATTTTTTACCATTGGTGGTGTCCATCCATCCTCGACAGCTCCCCATACCTCCTCATTGATACCTTTGATGATTTGCTTCATCTAAACTTTCCAGTGACCATAGTTATTTGGATCCAAAATTAGTGGTTCACGGACTGTTACCAACTGTTGTTTCCCTTCCATACTTTCTGCAGGATCTCACCTGATTAGGTTAGGTGATCCGCGCTGATACCAATTGTAATTGTATGAACAAGGGAATGAGCACAACTTTGATCGGAAAGCGCCGATCCAAACCCTTGATTCGTTTTATTAACATAAACTTTTCTACAAAAGTCTTACATCAATTGGCTACAACACTTTGCCAACACAAAACGAACGCTTCAACACTTAAAACCTCAACAATGGCTTGCTAGAGTTTTTCTCTCAAACCTTAACCTAAACTCCCCCAAAAGCTCTAGAGTGTTGGCTGCCGCTACTCACACCTCTAGTCTTTTTATTCTCCGAAAACCTAAACCTAGAATCTTTCCAAATCACTCAGAAATGGAAAACTCTCAAGTTATGGTAGTTTCCATTTCTGCATACAACGTATCTGTCGAGTCTAGCTACAGCTCTCTGTCTCGATTCATCCTTAATCATCAAGTCTTCATTACAGTTCCTCTTTCCACTTTGTCTTGTTCTCTTCTTTAATTCTGATTTGGAATCCACGCATCTTCAATAATTAGTTAATTGAAATCAGTTATGTATTAAACAGATTTTTCCTTTATATAAACAGATCACGGTGAATCAATGAAAACTAATTTTGGTTCGCATAACAAACTATTTAATCTTCTTTATGAATTGATATTTGTTAGTTTTTACGATAACCCAAAACAACTTCTTGAAATCTTCCTGTTTTGGTTTTGCATCTCTAATCGATGTTAGTTGATATACTTAAAAAAAGCGCCAATCCCTACTGAACACCAACTGTCAGAAATTTATGACTAGAAAAACAATCCGTTAGATTGATCCTTATATACTATTTATACGTACGATCCTCAAACACTGGATATATATACGTACAATCCTCAAACACGTACGATTATATATATATATATATATATGTGTGTGTGGGGTATATCTAAGGCTTCAAATTAAATGTAACGTTTCTTGGTGTAACTCATTTGAGCTTAAATTTACTGGAGTTATCAGTTTATGTAATGTACAAAATATGATACTATTACAATTTTCTACTTGTAACTAGTTGATTCTAATAAGCATATGTTGTAAAAGAACACACTTTGTCTGATTCCACGACACGTATGATTATCTAAATCCAATACTCTTTCGGATGAGCACAAGGGCACCAATGAAGACGAAGCAGACATAAGAGTCAAAGTGCGTAAACAGAAATGGCACCACCACAAAAGCATAAAGAAAGCAAATCAATGTGTATAATAAAGACATGTTGATTAGGAACAAGTCATTTTCCAAAGCCCCTCCTCCCAAAATAGTTAATCTATATACTCTAAAGTCACTTTACAACTAGGATTAACATGTTCTTCAATTGTTCTTCCACTTTTCGCATAAATCCAATTACTATTTCTTATAATTTTCCCTTTACTAGATTTTATAACACTACCCTCGTTGTGAACACAAGTCACTAATTCAACCATTCATATTATAGTTTATTTTTAACTCTGAAAATGATTGGTTTAATTTAAATCTTATATACAGATATTTGCTTTTCAAAACAACGAAACGAAAGCAATTACCTATTGAGATATTCTAATTGACAATTGCTTGCGTTTTGTTACTTTGAAAAGCAACAATTTTTTCATGAGATTTAAATTAAATCAATCATTTTTCAGAGTTAGAAACAAACCATAATATGATTGGTTTAATTTATATCGTATACGGAATTTTTTTTGTTTTTCAAAGCAACAAAACGAAAACAATTTCAATCGGGCCCAATATTGCAATGTTGGATTATTGTTTGATGTTGGGTTATAAATTTTTATGTCCAAAAATCTTTAAATAATGAAGTAATTAGACCAAGAAGTGGTTTGGCTTGGGTTTTGTGTGGATCAAAACCTAGGAGGATACACACGTTTATATTTGATTGATACGATATAGCGCACATTCACGGATGATCCAGATAACTAATTTAAACATTAAAGTCCTGGTTTTAGACGTGCCATTTCACTTCGTATATAAAAACAATCAAAAGCACTGACCCGAAATATAAAGTCCCATTTTGCCGGCGCCAAATCAATCCAAGTTTTCTGTAAGCCACTCAAAAAAATTTTGACATTAGAGTTTGTTTGGTAGATTAGGAATTAATTAGGATGCTGCTTCCACAAATTATTAATGTGGGCCACAAAAACTAAGAGATGTAATTCAAATTTTGTATCACTAAACAGAACAAGTTTAGTTAAAAGCAAAAGATTAACTTTTTTCCCTCAACTTTTATGAAATCTGCCAAGGATAGATGAAGCAATGAGTAGTGTTTTTTTTCTTATAAATTCCTAGGCACAAAATTGGAACCTTTTTCCTATCCTAGAATGATAGGATTAAAAAGCCATTAGTTACTTGACAAATTTTAATATATTTTTTGTTACTCATCGAAATACGTTTCAATATCATGATACTCAAAATACTTAGTAACCCAAAAGATCAAAATACTTAGTAACCCAAAAGATAAGAGTACTTTTTTGACTAAAAATGAAATGTTTTTGTTTTTTTGATAAGGAGCTTCTAGAAATGAATTGTTTGGTATTTATTCATGTAGCGTACAACAATAATATTGATTCTCCCTCTGAATGTTTTTTTTGGCAGAATTTGAATCTTTTTACTGCGATTTCAATCATTTTTATAATTTATAAACCTTTTCAGTGGCAAATGTTTTTTGCATTTGTATAAATTGAGAGAGGAGTAAATCTGTTTTTGGTTTAGATTCCCGGATTATATATGTAATTCTGTTTGTGTGGAGTAACTATAATTAGAAGTGATAAACTTTAGGTAACTTTACAAATTAGGAGACACATGTGCAATCCAAGGAAGAGAAAAAAAAGTGAAGGGGAAAAATGGGTAGAGTAATGAATATAGTTGGCACTTGGCATTGTCCACATCTAATATCAACAGAAGCCAATTAAAGTTGCTTTGACATAATTGAGAAATCTCAATGTGGAAAATTGGTGTTTCAAAGTGTGGATCAATCAAAACATCAATGAAAATAAGCAATGATATTCTCGTTGACTTATGGCTCGTTAACAAAATTGTAGATGCTGTGTTATCCTCAAAGGACACGTGACAAATTTTTGCGTAGTTAGAATGATAACATATATCTTTTTCTAACGAGAGATCCGAGCTGGATTCCAGATTAGACCTTGAATGACATTAGTTTTCATGATATTTATAACTACAAAATTTTTGAGTTTAGTTGTCTAAGTACCTACAAAATTGGGATGGTGTAGAGGCCATTCATGCTAGTAGCTAGCCAAGCATCATTATCTAAGAAAGGAAGGGAGATGAGCCATTTTCACTATCTTTAAGTATTCAAAGTCAAAAGAGACAATTTGGTTGCTTAGACTTATTCTAAGTTGACCCAAAAATGAAAACAGACCGATTCTAAAGGTAAAACATTTGATCGAATCTCGGATCACGGGTGATAGATAGATAATACCATAAATCTGTCTTCTTCTTTTTTTTTGAATTCTTTACAAAATTTTATACAAAGATGGTTATTAACTTTTGTAACATCTCTATAAAATAACTGATTAGTTACTGAGAATCTTGGATCTCTATATTATAAAGGTGTCATTTGGTCAATTCGTTTTCGTTTCTCAACTTCACCATAACCGGAAGATTTATGAGATTTCATTCTTATTGGTGTAGAAACTTAGTTCATCATCTGTGAGGTATCCTTATTCACCATAGGAGGTCTCTTTCATTCGTTTGCGCTTCATGTGCAATGTGGATTCTTAGTTCTTCCAGTCGAGATAATATTAATCTAAGTTTTAGTACGTTGTAATTCCTTTGATTTCTAATTTTATGTTCGTTTATGAGTTTTCCTCGTTTACTATATAAAATAATGTATTTATAATTGATCATTAAAATTTTTCTAAATATATGTAAAAAGTATAGAAATTCTATCATTAAAAAAATTAAAGAGTATATATATATATATATATGTGTGTGTTTCTTTTATTTTCTTTGGTCACAACATACGGAGTATATATTTTTGTTAATACTATGAGTCAGTTGTTTGGGTTTTTGAGACAATTGAGTTTTTTATATTATTTTTTAACCAGCGTGGTTTTTATATATTTTCAGACATTTATTACCAACTTTACTTTTTTAAGCATGATTACTGTTTGTTTGTTTTTTTTTTTGGTGGTATTAGTGGAAAAAGGAAAGAAAGAGAGAAAAAGCGGAGGAAGAAAAGGAGTGATGTATAGATGTGTGTGGGATACTGTTGGTATATTCTCTTCTTCTCCACCGAATATATCTTTGCCTTTAACCACTCTCTATACCCACCAACTACCATTTTCCAGAGCGCCCAGAACGAAGCTGAACAGAAACCACCGAATCAAAGACATAAGCGCAGAGTCAAATGGTTTGGAGGTTTGTTAATGGCGTAATTGACTCGTGGGACTAAGGGAGCACACCGACTCTGCGTACTTCTGGGTTTTTTTCATTACTTTCTCCTCCGCCTAAGGAATAGGCGAGGAATTGAGAGTCGTAAATAAGGGTTTTTCTCTTCGTTTATGTTTAATCTCGACGCTTCTTAATGGTACGTTTGTTTCCTTTTGTTTGATCGATCTCTTGTTGAACTACCTTGCGAATTACGAAAAGGGTCTTGTTCAATTTTGTTTTTCTTTAAAGAAATTCAGGAGTGGTTTAGAAAGTAGAGAAGCTTAGACCTTTAGAGATGCTCCCTGTAATTTGTATAGAACCCTTAGCTACCACAATCGTTTCATGCTCTTTCCTGTAAAATGAATCTTTTTGGGATTTTAGATTTGACTGTCTGTGATTTGAGCTGATCATGATTAAATATCATGGATTGGTGTGTTCACTTTGTTGTTTCCGCAACTTTGTACTTCTTTTGTTTTTGATGAAGTAATCTCTCTTAGGGTAAGTTTTTTTATTTTTCCGAATCAAAGTTTCTGGTTATGCGTTTGTGACCTCTAAGAAGCACCATTGTCTCTGTTCTGTGCACACTTCTAAGTTCAAATTGCCAAATTGCTTTTCTTAGCAAGAACGTCGAATGCTTTGATTTAGTTTCTGTTGCTCTATTATTCTGTGATAAGGAAAAAATGACACTTTTGCAGGTTTGGTGGTATTTCTTAAGGATGGAGGAAAATCTGGTTTACTTTGCATAAGCAATTTGAGAAATTTCATCATGATGGTCTCACTGTCTCACTGGTGGGAATATGCGTGAATGATTTTCAAGAGACCGATCTTGTTTCTCACTTCATTTTGTTTGTTTGAACTCTACGTCCTACTTTCTAGTTATACTTTGGATCTAGCTCCTTTAGGGAAAATCTCCTTTGGCAAAAGTAAACAGTAAGCAACAGCAGAAGTGAAGTTTCTCCTGGGTGGCTTTCATACAAGTCATTTCATTTTGGAAACTTCATCTGTGCCTTCAAATCTCTTTAAGGTTTGAAGCTCCACCCTCATTTTAGGGCATATCTCCTTTGGCATTTGGAACTCCAATCACATTTTGGGTTCCTCTTTGAAGTTTAATCCAACTGGAAACTTCAGTCCTTCGTTGGGCAAATCTCCTTTGGCAATTCACAGTCCTCAGTGGGCTCACCTTATCTTTAGTTCGAGTAAATCTCCTTTGGCATTATCCGAGTCTGCAGTTGGCTCACCTATCTTTAGTAGAGCAAATCTCCTTTGGCATTATCACGAGTCTTACAGTTGACTCCTATCAATTTAGTCAAGCAGATCTCACCACGGTCTGTACTTTCAGTATTTTAAAATACACATCGCTGGTACTGCATATCAATCCTGTAACGTCCGAAAAGATACATACACCTGTCAGAATTACTGGACCTGTTAAGAAATACTGCAAGAACGCTACATTATTTCTCATCGAAGTTCATCTAAGGTCAGAATATCTCATATCTTGATATATGTCAAAAGTCTTATATCTTTTGCTTCTGTTTGGTCTTTGAGCACTTGATGAAAATTCAGTTCCATGGCAGGCATCTAAGCTATGGATATGTCCCTCACTGACTCTGATTGGGATAGCTCCAGCGACAGTGGTAGCAGTGAACATGGAGAAATCGATTTTTCTTATGGTGGGCAGGCTCAAGACATTTTCTCAAACCTTGAAGAGACCATTGGAAAAATCGATGAGTTCTTGTTGTTCGAGAGGGTATTTATGTATGGTGACATTGTGCGATCCACAACTGAACCATCAGGACAGACTGGCAGGGTTATCAACATAGACATGTTTGTCAATCTTGAGAGTATCCATGGAAAGATGGTAAAGGTAGTTGATAGCAAGAGGCTTCAAAAGTTGCGTTCCATCTCACTCTGTGATTATGTGATTAATGGACCTTGGCTTGGAAGGGTTGACAAAATAGTGGAGCGTGTCTCTGTCACCCTTGACGATGGGTCCAATTACAAGGTCCTTGTAAGCGATCAAGATAGAATTACAGCAATTCCCCCAAATTTGCTCGAGGATTCTCAATATTCGTACTACCCAGGCCAGAGAGTTCAGATAAAGCTGGCCGGTGCTCCCAGATCAACTACATGGCTATGCGGGAACTGGAGGGAGAACCAGGTTGTGGGAACTGTTTGTGCTGTTGAAGCAGGACTTGTCTACGTCGATTGGGTTGCCTCCATCAGAATGGGGGGTGATCAGAATTTAACTACACCTCAAGCTTTGCAAAGTCCTGAGAATTTGACTTTGCTACCTTGTGTTTCTCATGCAAGTTGGCAACTTGGTGACTGGTGCATACTCCCTGGCTCTTACCACTGTGATATAGCGGAACTGCAAACTCCTAATGTGGTAGCCTACAAGCTCAACGAATGCCATAATACATTCCAAAAGGGTTTTAATAGAAATATGCAGAGCTCAGGTTTGGATGAGCTTTTTGTTATTACGAAGACCAAGATGAAGGTTGATGTTATGTGGCAAGATGGTAGCTGCAGTCTGGGAGTTGATTCTCAACAGCTGCTTCCCGTGGGTGCTGTTAATGCTCATGATTTTTGGCCTGAACAGTTTGTTGTGGAAAAGGAAACCTGCAACAGCAAAAAATGGGGAGTTGTGAAGGCTGTTAATGAAAAAGAACAAACTGTTAAGGTACAATGGAGAACACAGGCTGAGAAAGAAGCAATACATTGTGTTAATGAGCAGATGGAGGAAATTGTCAGTGCATATGAACTACTTGAGCACCCTGATTTTGGATTCGGTTTCAGTGATGTTGTGGTCAGGTTACATCCAGAAGGAAAAATTGATCCGAATGCAGACACAATCCTTGCTACAGAGAGTGACTGCAGTGGTGCCTACCATTTGTCTAGTATTGGTGTTGTTACAGGTTTCAAAAATGGTGCCGTGGAGGTGAAATGGGCCAATGGTTCTACTAATAAGGTATCTATTATGGTACTTAATTTTCCTTAACAACTCTATAATATATGCAAACTGCTATTTACTAGTATGGTTTGGAAATGTGTTTAGTTGGGTTCTTTAGTTATTCGGTGAATTATGCCTGGAAAGTTTACTTCTACGGTCCCGTTCACAAAGTCTTGTTTTGTGACCAGTCAACTGCTCAAAGAAATCTCAGTTTACAATTGGCGTTTATATGCTAAAATGTTTTACCCAGTTGAAGTAACAAGGGTTTATCTCTTATATAATTGTTTTTCAGGTTGCACCATATGAAATTTGGAGGATGGAAAGGTCTGAGTTTTCCAACTATAGCACTATAAATTCGGAAGGAAGTGTTCAAGATCTAAGTCAGAAGATTAGTCAATCAGATGAAGCATCTTCAAACCATCAGGAAACGGTAAATTAATAACTCAAAGTTCATGATGTGTCATTTGTATAATAAATAAGTTGTTAGATATATCTGGTTATTCCCATAGCATTGGATTTTTCTATATGTGACACATGTGATACTGTTCAGGATCTGGTGAAGCTCTACGGTGATGGTGAAAGCCGCAACAAGAACATTCCTGAATGTAGTTCATTTTTCTTTCCAAAAGCTGCCATTGGATTTATTACAAACCTTGCATCAAGCCTTTTTGGTTCTGAGGGTTCCACTTCAGTCATAAGTTCGCATTCACTGTGCAATGATTCTGAAGATCAAAGTGACTCTGAAGTCTTTGTCCTAGAAGAAACAAAATCATATCTAGGTGAAGTGGATATGGCCACAATGGCCAGATTACCTGTAGAAGGAAAAGGAATTAACATGACACTGGATTCAACTCCTCTAGAGAACAGCAGGAAACTAGTGAGTTTCAGACAGTTTGATATGGTTAACGAGTGCTCGGACCATCACTTCCTTTCTTCGGAAAAAGGGTTGGCACAATCTCAGGTTTGACTCTTAACATTCTTTTTGATAACCTGATACTTGACATTTTAGAATCAGCTAAATAACACTTTGCATTTTCCTTCTCTTATAGGTTGGAAAGAGTTGGGTAAAGAAAGTCCAGCAAGAATGGAGCAATTTGGAGGCAGATCTTCCCGGTTAGTTCTTACTCTCTTTTTATTTACTCTGTTGATTTCCTATCCATGCCAAGTTTTTTTCGCTTTGGCCAAATGTTGGTTTACAGTTATTGCATGTTCTGATGATGTGTTTGGTTATGAAATCACTAAATTTTAAGCTTTTGTGATGAACAGACACAATATACGTGCGTGTGTATGAGGAAAGGATGGACCTTCTGCGTGCTGCCCTAGTTGGTGCCCCTGGAACTCCATATCACGATGGGCTATTCTTTTTCGACATAATGCTTCCACCTCAATATCCTCATGAGCCACCAGTGAGTTTCACTGCTTTAACTTTTTCATCGCTCTTGCTGTTAAAAATGTGTTTCTTGGGGACCAGTCAGACTTCTGTGTCTTGCCAGTTCCAGTCCTTAGTGCTATCATATGGCTAAAGATGCAACCGTTGTTGTTTAAAAGTGTTTTGTGGGGCTGAGAATGATATTGTCATTTTTTTCTCCCTTTGTGAATACAGATGGTACATTATCATTCAGGTGGGATGCGACTGAATCCTAACCTGTACGAGTCAGGAAGAGTCTGCTTGAGCCTGCTGAATACATGGAATGGTTCTAGTACTGAAGTTTGGAACCCAGGAAACTCCTCCATACTTCAAGTTCTTCTTTCACTTCAGGCTCTTGTTCTTAATGAGAAGCCGTACTTCAACGAAGCTGGCTACGATAAGCAGTTGGGCCGAACCGAGGGAGAGAAAAACTCAGTGAGTTACAATGAAAATGCATTCCTCATCACCTGCAAATCCATGATCTCATTGCTCCGCAAGCCTCCAAAGGTATGTTTGTGTTGTAACAATTCGACACAAAACGGATAACTAGAAGAGACCTTTTTGATTAATTCTGTGTTGTGGCACTGTAGCATTTTGAGGTGCTTGTGAAAGATCACTTCATGCACAGGGCCCAGCATGTTCTGGCTGCGTGCAAGGCATATATGGAAGGCGTCCCTGTAGGATCATCGGCAAACCTGCATGAGAGCTCAACTACAAATTCCACCGGTTTCAAAATCATGCTCTCCAAACTCTACCCAAAACTAGTCGAAGCATTCTCAGAGATTGGAGCTGACTGCGGCCAAGCGATTGGACTAGAATCATAAAGGTCAGTAAAGTTTTGATGTCATTAACATCTCCCTAATATCCAGCAACTCTTGTATAATATCCGTTTGCGAAGTCTGTAATTCCCTCTCCATGTAGAATATGTTTTTGTGCTATATGTGTTGTGTGAGAATAAAACCGCTGTAAAATAGGCTCATCTTGTATAATTATCAAAGGGTTCTAGTTTTGCAAGAACTATGTACCATGTTATGTAATAAATCGAAACACTCTTGTTTGTATCTTCTCTTTACCAATAGTCCAGACATGAACAAGAACCATTTTGGAAATGGTGGAACCGAAGCTTATCACGCACTATGATCTGCCTATTGGATACAACGGAAATATACTTGAAAGCAGAATGACAATCCTCACAGATGCGCAGATTCTTCACAACTGTAATGGCTACGTCTACAGTTTTTAACAATCCGAATGCTACAGCAAGCTTTTCGCTGTGATATCTAAGTGCATACTCTTTTTCCTCTTCCTCTACTTGGTGCATTACTGCTTCAGAAACTGGTGCATACCCAATTTCCTTGCACCGGCTTATCAAAGATTCCAGATACCGATAAATTACTCTTGTCTCTGGATGAGAGTCATCAGCAATACTGAACAGATATGTCTTGTTTTCAACTTCGATTACACTATACCCGACCTGTTTTCTAAGGTTTTTCCTTAACATTCCATCTCTTATGTGTGATACTTCATCTGTTTTGCCACTCAAGGCATAGATATTTGAGAGCAAAACATGATGACCAGGATTTTCTGGCTCAAGGTCTATGAGATGCTTGGCGATTTCTACACCGAGATCATAGTTCCTGTGCACCTTGCAAGCTCCAAGCATTGCTGTCCATAACGCTGGAGAAGTTGCATTCCCTAAAGCATCAAGTTGACGTATGAATACATAAGCTTCGTCCAGCAATCCAGCTCTCCCAAGCATATCTACCATACAAACATGATGTTCCACTCCTGGGATTAATTTATCGCTTTCAGCAATTCTCTTGTAGACTGAACGTCCTTCCTCAACGAGTCCTGCATGAGCGCATGCTGATAAAACAGCTACAAATGTTACGTTATTAGGCCGTGGACCACAACCGGCCTCCATTTTAATATACAGATCTACTGCTTGTTTGCCATATCCATGGGTACCGTAAGCAGAGATCATTGCCGTCCAAGCAGCCACATTCGTTTCCTTCATTTTGTTAAAGACTTCCCGGGCTTTTCCAACATCACCACACCTTGAATACAAGTTAATCAAAGCAGTACCTAGTTTAACATTCAGGTCAAGATCCTCAGAGACAATATACTGATGCACCCAAGATCCCACAGTAAGTGCACCAGTTTCAGCACAGGCCGAGAGCAAGCTCACAAATGTCGCTGAATCTGGTTCGAGCCCTGATTCTCGCATCTGATAGAACACCTGAATCGCTTCTTCCGTTAATCCATTTTGCTCCAACCCAGAAATCAACGAATTCCACGCCACAATAGACTTGTGAGGCATTCTGTCGAACACTTTACGTGCAGCTTGCGTGTCCCCACACTTGGAGTAAAACGTCACGAAAGCTGCCTGAACGTAAGTATCTAATCCAAACCCAGAAACCACCGCGTGGCAATGAACTCCTTTTCCTATTGTCAAGGCAGAGAGATCGGCGCAAGACTTGATAACGGAGGTGAAAGTGTAGTTAGTAGGAGAAACATTAGAAGAAATCATACGACGGTAGTAAGCAACGCAATCCAAGGGAAAACGCAGCTTTGAGGTTGATTTAATGATTGAATTGAAGAGGAAGTCATCGGGAAGAGGGATAGAGAGAAAGAGAAGATGAGTATAAGCGATGGCTCGAGCAGAACAAGTCAGAGTAATGAGCTTTGTCAAGAGACTCCTGCTACGACCATATCCCGTGACAATGAGGTGAGCATGAACCTGTTGAAGTTGCTTTACACGAGGACCTGCTCGAACTATCGCTTCGTAAGCAGCAGAATTCGCTGCCACTTTGGTCTCCATTAAAACTTGTACTATTCATGAGATACGTAGATAAACGGTAACTTCGGACAATATTCAGATCAAACCAAAAGCTTCTAGATCGGTCTGGCTTCGTACCGGATGAGTCTGACCGGTTGCGAAATCAGAAATGGTCTTTTCCGGTTCGTTTCGAACAAAAAGAAAAAAGAAAAGGATGGCTTACATAGCTATTTTCCACTAGAATTATAAACTTTTATTTAATAAAATAGAAGTAGCGAGATTACAACAATATTATAAGAGAAAACGAGGATATTTTCGAGTTTAAAATCCCAAAAAGAAAAAATAAAACCCAAACGATAGAAGTCTTCAAAGTGTCAAAAACGACTATGTTAGGATTTGAAAATAGAGACTCAAGAAACTGCTGTTTTGAGAAAATCCGAAGACTCTGAATAGCGTCTAGCATAATAAAATCCAAAGCAATGATAAAGACTTCTATGCCGAACGAAGTTCAGAAAATAACACTAACAAGAAAATATCTCAATATGGTGAAATTAAAACCGAACATGAATTCTAGCTTTTCTAATCTAAAGTAAAAAATTTAATATGTGACTAAATCTTCCAGATACCATTTTAATATGTTTGCGTAAATAGGAACGAGACAGCTGCAAAACACTAATGTTTAGGTTAAACCAAAACAAAAGGGAGAGACTAATGCTTATAGTCTTTTTCTTTTCTCCAACTCGACCAGTTTGGTCGTAGAAAACGATTGTTAATTTGTTAATTTATTATTGGTTTATTTTCAAACCATAACTTTAACATCGTGGATTTAGCTAAAAGTTTTGGAAATTATTCACCTAGGAGTACCGTGATTTGTAAAATTACATATTTTAATACAATTTTCCAATCGTATCAATCAGGAGAAAAGTCATGTTTACCAATAAGAAAGCATCTGCGCCTCCATTAATAATTTTTTAATCTATATTTTTGATCTATATTTTGTTCTGTAATAATATATCATACTTTTAGTTTATGCTTCCCCTATAAAATGCGCAAACACACTTTTCCTTTTAGGAAAAATGATTCTTCTAAGTAATGACCAGTCGTTGTTTTCTTTTGTTTAATTTGCAGAAACAGTAACATCTATAGTCAATGACTCAATGTTATTATGCTAGACGCTATTCAGAGTCTTCGGATTAAATTAGCACTAAAAGACTTGTTGAGTTTGTCTTTATATGCTTCTTTGGTGTTACACCTATAGTCAATGACTCAATGTTAACGAATATATTCACAAAAAAAAAGGCAATGAATATAATCTACCAAAAGAAACAAACTTAATGAATATAACATAACACATAACCTTTCAGACAACGACCCAAAATGTATTTTTTGTATTATTTATGTGATTTATTATAACGGCCAAACGACATTTCTAAATTATAGTAAATTTGTTTGTTTTTTTTCTGTCAAAAGGTTGTAAGCAATAGCGGTGCTAGAAAATTTATATATTAGGGTCATAACCGGTTCATAAATTTTTTTTGATCCGATGCTTAACATAGAAAAAAAATTTAGGCCAACTAAACCAAATTTTATGATGTTTTTATAAAACTAAACAAATAAATAATTATTAAAGCTCAAATTTGTTATGTTTTATCTCATGATCGGTTTCATCGGAGTCAAACACTTATTGTTATTCACTTATATCTAAAATTTTCATTTTATTGAAGTCAATTATTTGTTTTTAAATAGTTCGTTTTTACGACATATGTAATCTGATGTAACATACTCCAGAGATGAGTTGGCGAAAAAATGACCAATTTTTTTGAATTCTTTTAGTCATGCCAATTTCTACATGAACTTATGGACCTGGTATTTTTTCAAGTTTAGTGCAAAAAAATTAAATTCTCTGCACGAACTTTATCATTTGTGCAAAAACTCACGTTGATTAAATGAGTTGTTAGCCAATTATTAATTACTTATTTGTATAATACATGTAAAGTGATGTGACATAAATTAGATGTCAATTAGTGATATTAAAAAATTAAATAAAATGATGTTATCTTGTTAGACTGAGTAAAGAAAAAAACCAAAATTATTTTGGAATCTCTAACATTAGAATTAAATAATTTTTTACCGACTAAAAAATCAGAGGTCATCTAGTATTGTTGAAAGAAAAAATAAAACGAAGTCATTTCATTTTGCTGAGTAAGGAAGAAAAAACAAAAATTATTTTAAATCCTTAATATTCTAATTAAATTCAGAAATTTTTTACCGACTAAATGATCAGAGGTCAAATGGTAATATTGAAAGACAAAATAAAACGATGTCATTTCATTTCTTTGAGTAAGGAAAAAAAATCAAAATTATGTTAAATCCCTAACATTTGAATTAAATTCATAAAATTTTTACCGAATAAAAAATATGCCATTCATTTGTGTCCGATAATCAAGCGATTACACATCACTCTGTCTTACTTAGCCACATCAATTTACATGTATCATACAAATAGTTTACATGTATCATACAAATAGATAATTAATAGTTGACCAACTCATTTACTCAACGTGTGTTTTGGCACAAATGAGAAAGTTTGTGTAGAGAATTTGAATTTTTTGCACTAGACTTGGAAAAATACCAGGTCTATAAGTTCATGTAAAAATCAGCACGACCGAAAAATTTCGGTGGAAATTGGCAATTTTTTGCCAACTCATCTTTGGAATATGCCACATCATATTATATGTGTCGTTAAAATAGATTATTAACTCATATTTAGAGAATTTTAATTTTTTGCACTAAAATTTAAAAAATAACTACCTTAAAATTTTATATAAAATTCGGCACAAAATAAAAAGTTTAATGAGAAAGTGGTCGTTTTCGCTGTGAATATATAACCAAACTAAGATTAATTGTCAGTCGGTCTTTCGTCCGAAGAGTTATGAATTAATCAGTGACTCTTTCATTCTTAATAAATTCGATTCTTTTATCATTGACTTTTGTAGTGAGATTCCATAAAAACAAACGCAGTCGTGTCTTCCTTTCCCATAGTAAGAAAGTAATTTGTACAATTTTAACGTGTAATTATTGTTTTTGCAATTATTTTTTTATCAACAAAGAACTATTTTATCGACAAAATTCGATCTATATAGTTAGGTGAGATTTATGGTTTGATTGGTAATGACTTTGGTTACTCTAAAAAGTAAAAATCTTTGAAAAGCAACCAATCATACTCTAAATTGATATTCGACTTTCATTGCTCTAGAAATCAATTTTTTATTTATAGAATGTTTTTTGTGGTAGAAAGCTAAATTTCTAGAGGTAAAATTTATGAACTTTACAAAAATAAAATTCTACAACAAAAAAGTCTACAGCAAAAAAACCTACAGCAAAAATAATCTACAACAAAAAAGTTACAGCTTAAATCACATAGCAAAAAACTTAAAACTACAGCCGTTACCAATTAGACCCTCAAACTCGTGCCTACCTAAATCAGTAGCAAGCCAACTATACCACCTGGTTTTTTGCAATTATATAAACCGGTTCTACCTAAACCGAACATAATATGAAAACCTTAATATCTAATACTCCCCCTCAAGATGAAAGGGAATGAAGTGAACTTTCATCTTGGACATGAAAATCAGTTGAAGAAATCTGCTGGTCTTGGTTGTGAGCCATAAAGAAACTGAAATATTGAGCCACACCAAGAAGAACAAGCCACAATCAGACTGCTAATGAAACCATACTCTTGGCACTGAGGCAGAAATGTAGCTGGAATACAGCCTTGTGTATCAACAAAACGCGAGACATAATTGACATCCAGAGTTTGCTTCCTGTGAACAGCAGATAAAACATCAACAGTGAAGCTTCTTCTTGATGCGAAACTGAACACCATGGGAATGAAAGAATGAACCTGACAATGGTGCATCAACATCAACGTTTGAATCCAAACCGGAACAAGATGAGAAGACAACATCAAACAAGATACTTGGAGTGTGAAAACAGGATAAGCTAGCCACAATGATAACCATCTTCAAGAAAATCCAATGGTCTGAGGATGTGAAAAACATTCTAACCGAAGCTCCCCCTGCATACGAGAATATATACTCTCCAAATATCGTAGGACAACAACATCATCAGTAACAAAATGAAATCATGAAGCAATAGAAGGCTTTAAAGATACAAAGTAGGAGGTATAACAACGCTCCAATGGCCAACATCGAACTAATCTCCTAGCATGTTTTGGATATGAAGTAAAGAAGGCTTGGTTCCACAATATAAGCAAGGAAGTGAAGTAGTTCAGATGTTGAAAGCTTTGAAATATAAAACTGAGTTCCTTCAAATCATGGAAATGAGACCAAAATTCAGTAGGAATAAATCGTTGAAACATGAAACCAACTTCATGTATATTCTTAGCTCCCCCTCTATGCAAGCTTAATAATCCAAACAGTGCTTGAAGAGATGCGTATGGACTAGTTCCAAAGATTCCACATAATTGACAGCTTCTAATGCTCCATACACCTGATCAATAACAACTAGAGGGGAAGACATAGACAAACTTTTCGAGGCGGTGAAATCAGTCGAGTGACACGAATCTGTCTCAAAGCAATGGGAAGTGGATCTAAACATCTCGGGAGAAAACCAAAATCAAAGCTGGATAAACAACGATGTCAGGAAAATCAAGGAGATCGGAATTGTCTGTTGAGGCTTCAGGACCAGAAGCGATAACAACAGACAAGCTTCTCCTCGAGGCTGACGAATTGGATACTGAAACTCGCCAAACAGTCACCATGGAAGTTGTTACGAGACTTCAATCGGTGAAATCAAGCATATTAGTTAATGAAAATTGACGACTCACCTGGCAAATCTGGAGAACTGACTTACAATTCACTAATACACTCTCGTTTTCCCATGAGATCAATTGGAACTGGTAAAATCTGAAACACAGCTCAATTGCAAGGAGAACAAAAAATTGAACCAAGTTAAGTGAATATCCAGCTACAATATGGACTAAGACGACGACGAATACGATAGAAGACGACAAATGATGGTCAATAAATGCGATCTGATTAACTAATTGGATCAGAAAAGGCAGAGATGAAACAAGTAGAATCGAAGCTAAATCAAGCTCGAAATATAAGAAACACTAACGATTTGATGGACTGATTGGTGGAGAAACACATAATCAAATCCGATCAAAAGATTGAGATCCACACCTAAGTTGTAGAAACCAAATCTCAATCGAAGAAAGCGGAAGAACAACAGAATCTGGTGAGGTTTAATTCCTCAACGCTCTGATACCATATCCATAATTGAGAATTGGATGATGAACAGAGAATCAATCTCTAGGAAGAAGATGATCGATGAAGTTCAGAGAGAAAAAAGAAATTAGAATAAAATGTTTATTCTTTGTTAAGTGTAAAGTAGTTGTTTATATATCATAATACAAAGCAGTTTTACCTAAACCGAACATAATATGAAAACCTTAATATCTAATAGAAAGAAACAGTGATTGCTAAAATTCCAAAAATAACATTTTTCAACAGCGATTGTTCATTATTTTGAAAATTTACAAACTACAACTGTTTCCCATTTCGTATCTACAAATGATCATAACAAAGAATATAATTGGTTTATTTTTATTCGTTTGCACATGATTGTAATTGTTTTGCTCAATAAAGCTTATTATATTAATTTTGGTGAATCCATCAACCAAAAAAAATTAAGAAGTGAAAGCACTAAAATTCTACAAATAGAATAAACAAAGATTACGATTTCTATAATGAAAAGAATGAGTAAGAAATAAATATGATAACCATCATAAATTAAGAGATAGCAAAACATTTGGATACAAAAATATGAGCGTTTTAGAATCTTAATTTTCAAAGTTAGCTTAAAAAGATGGTAGTGAGGGAAATTTTATATATTTATTATATCAGTGGAGGGTATAACAAAATAGTTAAACTAAAACAAAGTATAAGCCAAGCTAAAGAAACTAAAGGTAGTTTGGCCAACTTGCGTTCTGCCCTTGAAGTCTATAACCTCTAACGTCTTACTCCACCTGAACTCTTGTCTGAACCTACTATAAGATATATACATCACAAGTAATTAGAGAGCAAGAAGAAGAAGATGATGACGATAAAGGCCGCTCTTCTAATCATAAACTGTGTACTCTTGGCGATTGGAAACTGTGGAGGCCCTATAATGATGCGTCTCTACTTCAAAAATGGTGGCAAACGCATCTGGTTTACTAGCTTCCTCCAAACCGTAGCTTGTCCCATCATTCTCTTGCCTCTTTTCTTCTCCTTCCTCATCCGTCGTCGTCGCCCCAATGAAGAAGGAGAAGAAAGGACTTCATTTTTCCTCATAAAGCGTCCTCTCTTCATCGCCTCTATAGTCATCGGTTTTCTTATGGGATTTGACAATTTTCTCTACTCCTATGGTTTAGCTTATCTTCCTGTTTCAACAGCTTCTTTGATCATCTCTGCTCAGTTAGGTTTCACTGCTCTCTTTGCCTTTTTCATGGTGAAGCATAAGTTCACACCTTTCACTATAAACGCTGTTGTTTTGCTCACTGTTGGTGCCGTAGTGCTTGCCCTTCACACCGATGGTGACAAGCTTGCTAACGAGACTCATAAGCAGTATGTTGTTGGTTTCATCATGATCGTCGGTGCAGCTCTTCTCTACTCCTTTGTATTGCCTCTTGCGGAGCTCTCTTATAAGAAAGCTCGTCAAAAAATCACTTATACGGTCGTGCTCGAGTTCCAGTTGATCTTGTCCATTGTAGCTACTTGTGTCTGCCTTGTTGGGATGCTTATTGATGGCGACTTCAAGGTACTTAAGCTTCTATGTTATTTTCTTTTATATGTTTCATCTAATGAAGAATTGGTATCTTTGGATTTGTTAATGAAAACCTTTAAAATTGTGAAATATATAGGTGATCTCAAAAGAAGCAAGAGACTTCAAGCTTGGAGTGTTTTTGTACTATGTGGTGGCTGTGTTCACGGCCATACTCTGGCAAGCATTTTTCCTGGGAGCTAATGGGATGATCTTTTGTGCATCGTCCCTAGTCTCTGGAATTCTGATCAGTGCTCTGCTTCCTGTGACGGAGGTCTTGGCCATCATTTGTTTCCGGGAGAAGTTTCAAGCCGAGAAAGGTATCTCTTTGGCTCTCTCCCTCTGGGGATTCGTCTCGTACTTCTACGGACAGATCAAGACCGAGGAGAAGGTGAAGGACCAGGAGACACAGCACTCTCAGCTTCCAGTTACCATTTCTGTAGCTTAAAAGCACATGACATTGTGTATAGACACAAAGTCACAACGTCCTTGTTCGCTCTTATATAATAAAAAGACACCAAAGTCATATATATATATATGTAGCACATGTCCTTCAATAATACGGAACAGTGTCCTTGTTCATTTGCTTATATATAAAGTTAAATTTCTAAATTCATTTGACGAACCGGTCCGTATTACACTAAATTATTTTTAACACACAGGTCGCTACAAACTTGCAATATAGAAGAAACCAACACTCCAGAGCCATTCACGATGGGCAGATACGAGATCTCAGTTCCTTGTACTGTTTTTCAACCATTCTAGATACTCGTCGCTCCCACCAGTTATGGGCAATGCAATTACTTCTGGCACACTAGATAAACAAGTAAACAATGTTCACTAAAATTAGTCCGTGTGATTGCTACAGAAAAGACAAGGCACACGTGCGAGTAAGCTTATGTTTTGGAAATGCAGAATGCTTAATACTTAAATGCTTACTCGTATTCGTGATTTGCATTGACATGCTCTGTTAGAGATTCAAGAAGGGATTGCCTTGTTTTGATTATCAGAAGCTCCTCGGAATCACTCTGAACCTGAACCCAAAGGGATTGATTATACCATTAAATGTAATGTATCCAGAGAGATCAGCTAGCGTAAATAACTCAGATTCAAGATGAACAATGTTCCTAGCAACCCTTAGAAGTACTACCCATAGAACCACGAAGTAAGACTTATCCTTCAGATTGGAATAAGTAAACATCAGTGATACAGACTATGCGTTAAGTTTAAAGGGTTGAGATCAAAGAAATAATGCAAAAAGCTTTGCATGTATTGTTCTCTACTTACCTTCCCCTCCCACTCGTACACAGATTCAACACCTGCACCAAATCAAACAAACATAAACATCTTCCGATTACAGAACTAATAATATTCAAAATCACAGAACATGCAAGCAAAGAACGAAGCATTAATCGTCAATAGTAATAAGCATAGACAGAGCAAGGATTGGCTAAAGTTTTGTTCTAGTCTTTCTTGAATTAACTTCGTTCTTTTTGTAAAATGCAAAAACATTCTGACAACTCACCAAGTAATTACGCTGACAGAGATTTGTCTACA
>OVAX01000955.1:0-58888 GCA_900406405.1 Lepidium africanum | reverse complement strand
CAGCTGTGTTGTAAGTGCGTTGCTAAAAAACGTCCCAAATCTTGCTTTTTGTTGTAGTGAATGTTGAGAAAAATTGAATAGAAAACGTTGAGCAAAAACCAACAAAAGACCAAACTACGATCTAAATTTTGGAGTAGTGATAAGAGGCAGGACAACCTCACACCTAAAGATATCGTGCTCGAAAACAATGTCAATTGTTGTTACTTGAGCAATATTTTTCCGACAACTAAGGCTTTGACTCTTAACTTCGATCTTATCTCAGCTTGAATCTACTTCACAAGGCTCACTAAATCTCCACGTAGTGTTCTTAGTTCTCAAATACTCCAATCCATGTTTGTTTCTTGAGTCTTGGCCCTCTATCCATTAATTCTCTGTTTTTTTTGGTAAATTTCCATTAATTCTCTGTTTGTCTTACAATTATCAGGTCAAAACATTCTTTCAACATTTGTATTTGTTCAATCTGTTAATTAACTATTTCATTGACTCTCTTCTTCATCAATATCTGTTCATTCTTATTTCTTAATCAATCTGTTCACATATACGAAGATATGGAATTGGCTACTACATGCAAAGCGTTAATGTGACACATTTGCATTTGAATTAGTTTTCGAAATCGAAAAAGTGACGGAAACAGTTCTAGGCATTTGGTTTTGTTACTGTAAAATCTGTTGACCAAACCTTTTACTTATTACTCTTTATGGACCACGTAATAAGGAGAAGAGAAGACTTGGGCCTAAGGAGTTTTATGCCCACTTGCTCCAAGTTAAGCCTAGAACCATTAAGCATTGTTTAGTATAAATAGATGCATTAGGATAAGGGTTTTGGGAGAGTGATTACGAGATATAGAGAGATTTGGGGTGTTCTTATCTTTCATAGGGTTTTGTATTTCTCTCGGGTGTTCCTGTGTAATCTTCGATTCCTTAGTGGATTTTGGGAGCAAGTACCTCCCACGAGACGTACTCGTAACCATTCGGGAAACTCGTTAAATCTCGGTGTCCTTTACGATTGTTCCTAAAACTTGAGCAACAAGAAAGACAAAGAAACTAATTCCGCTGCTGAAACTCAACAGTTACATTAATAAATTTATTGTTTAAAGCTTGAACAGCTAACGTCAATATTACGGTAAGGTTAGGGAAAACGTTGAGTGCGTTAAGGCGATCATTAAGATGCATTTAATACCTATCAAAAATGGTATCACACGTGTGAATCTGTAATGTTATTGGATAGTGAAACACCGAAAATGATTATTTAGTGGGCCCAGCCCACACGAGGGTCATCTCTATCTTCTTTCTAGGGTTGGTGTTTTTAGGCCCAGGTGGGCCCATTTATCTCCTCCTCCTCACATTTACGTTATTTTAATTTAATTATACAGATATAAATATAAATATATGTATATGCTAATATTTATACAATTAGTATAAAATCTAGAAAATTAGTTTGGCCAGATGATTAATTTCTACCTCTTTATATCTTGGAATTTGATTTTAGGTAGGCGTGTATTCCCATATAATAAGATTTAAAGCTAAGTTATAGATCAAATTTTTTTTCGATTTAATAGTCAAAATAAATTTAAAATATGAAAACTTAGTCCAGTAATATTAAAAAAAATTGTCAATCTCGATTATATTTCTCTGTGTAACTTTCTAATATAATAGATTTGGAAGAAAAATCCTAAGGCTTGGTATTTTGGGAGCAATTTTGTTTTATTTAATAAATATTATAAGTTGTAAAATACTTGGTATGTAGATTAAGATGAAGTCGTTGTCAAGTTTGAGACTTTAAAATGTGTAGATGAGATTCTTGGGTCATAATCATGCATGGGCATGATGATGATAATGCAATAAATGTTGTTGATGTTCATTATGCTTTGCTCATAAGATGCTATTACGATATTTTGCAGTTGACGATATGGTCATGACATGCCCCGGCATCTCGCCATACCACATGGTTCACAATTATTTTTATTTTGTAAATATATATATATTTTAAGGCCTTTTGCAGTGTTTCTATTTAAGGTGTCATCTCGATTTAAATGTGGTGTGTATAAAAACTATAATTCATATATATTATATATATGCATATGTAAAACCCTAATTACTGTATATATTGTATAGATCTGGACCACTAACAATACTATTGAATGATAATTATTGCAACAATAATGAAGATAATCAACTAATCTTTAAAACAGCTAAGAGTATATAGAGACTATGCTTCCAAGAACAAACATTGTGATTATTGCTACTAATTATGTCTTTCTTTCTGTTACATAAAGTCATCAAAATACAACTAGTTGCATAACTAACATAAAGAAAAATATAAAGTATACAAGAATTGAAATAATAATAAGAACAAATTAAATAAGAGAAGAGATTAGTCAAATGGTTAAGTTCACATTTATCACTTTTTTTATCTAAGTTTGAATAAAAAAACCGCATAATCTTATATAGGGGAAATGTTGAACTATAAATTAGATATTGTGGATCTAATTGTAGAAAAAAAAATTTAAGATCAAAATAATTTTAATTATATTCTAATTTTTTTAGTTATCAACCTGAATCTGTTTAATTTAATTTAATATTTATTATGACTTCAACCGTTTACAAAATTTTACTGTTGAGTTAGTTAATCAAGTTAATTGATCCAATTGACATAATAAGAATTATTACATTTTGTCAACAAATTAGCATTAGATTAAGTCACTCCCAACATTATATTATATTCTAATCATGGATCGGAAGGAATGTTTCCCAATTACATAATGCAAGTCATCAGAAAATGATAGTTATGTTTATTGATAATTACTTGAATAATGTACATTAATTACTCCCTAATTTTCTATTGACTTTACAGTAGTCCATATGTTTACATACAAGACAGAAGCACATGGGAAGTATGGTACGAAAACGCTATGGCAGACCAAGACTTTAGTTTATTTGAATTTGAAAATTAAATTAAAACTTTTATTTATTTCAATTATTTTGTGTCGGAATTTATAATATAAGAATAATAATTATAATGTAAATAGTCTTAAAAAAATGTAAGCATAGCTCTTGTGAATGGCGGGTCCCATAAGAAGGACAACGAATCCATGGAATCAAAACACATGTTTGAAGCTGGACAACTTTCGATTTCTTTCTCATTTGTGGGCCCCATTGAGTCTTAGCTGTCATTTTTATTTCAATTTATTTTTAGATCCATAAAAAATTTAATCTAATTTTTATTAAGTCTAGGTAATTATTGTTTATTGACAGAAAAATCAATTAGCTATCTTCTAAAATCCAAACAATATTAAATTATACTCCTTTTGTTTAAAGGGAAAAAGTTTTTTATTTTATTTTATATTATAAAATGTTTTACAATTTTCTATATTTAATTTTTGGTGATTATTAAAATAATGCATTTTCTTATATGATTAGTGAAATTATATTAAACTCAAACAAATAATTTTATCGATAAACATTTAAGTTTCTAAATCTACAAGTTTTAAACTAAAAAGTCTTATATTTTGAAACAAAAAAGAGTATGATTTTGGAAGGGTGTTATAATATATATGGATTTAACCACTTAATCATTAATTTTTCTTAAAAAATTTGTTTATTTTATTTATATTTTACACTGTTTGCGAATAGAATAAAATAATTTCCGACAAAACACTATTTTGTTAATAATATTGGTTTTCCTTGTTGTAATTCAATAATATTAAATTTTCTGTCTTTATATAAATGCTATATATTTATATATCATTTGCAGTAAATTTATTGGATAGTTAAAAACTAATTAAAGTAGAGATAGATACCTTTTCTAGTAGTGTTAATTTAAAACTAAAATCATACATATTTAAATCTTGAATACAGAATAATATTATACCCACTAACAAAAGAAAATGCAGAATAATACGGAGTAATATTATTTTTTTGTTGGATAAATTCGAAACAAAAAAGGAGAAAGAAACTGAACCAACTTGAACTTTGCCCACTGGCTTGGCCGCAATTATTAACCATCAAAAAAATGACGCCATTCATGACATCATTCTCTCCCGACAACACTCTTTACGGTCCAACCAATCCCAGCATCCACCTGGCAACATCTCAACCGTTCAAATAATAATCCTCAATTATCAAAATTCGATATATAATTTTATACAATACATGATCCAATATTTAGCTCTTTCTTTCAATATATTTCACATCCTCCTCTCTCTCTAGAACCAAGAAAAAACCCTAGAAACCTTAAGAATCTCTATTATCTCATACTCGTCGGATATTATCTAATTCATAAGTCACTTTGCTAATCATTACTAAGAAATATGATTAACTTTGAGGCGACGGAGCTACGATTAGGGCTTCCCGGTGGGAGTAGTGGAGGAGAAATAGCCGGGAAATATAATGGGAAAAGAGGATTTTCTGAAACCGTTGATCTTAAGCTGAATCTGTCATCAACGGCTATGGATTCTGTTTCTGAAGTTGAGTTAGAGAATATGAGGGAGAAGGTCGACGTTAAACCACGAGCCAAGTAAGAAACTTAAGTTTCATTAATTTTTAATTCAATTAATATTCTTTTATACAGATTTACTTTATATTGTGAGTAGATAACTCGAAAGAGTAATCATCTAGAGATGAATAGGCTTTGATTTAGAACAATTGTGTAAATAATTATCGTAAGATCTGTGATTTTTCATTGTTTTTGCTCCATATTTTCAACAGTTTCACGAAGAAATATTTAATTTGTATAATAAATATCGTTTTATAAGTAGGTTGAGTGTCTTGTTTGAATTATTTTTGGTCGGGAAGAATTAGGAAAAATACAAAACATAAGGAATCTTACTTTATCTACCAAAAAAGATTAAAGAGTACATTGATGTTTTGACAATTACAGCCACCTAACATTCGACACGTGTTAAACCACTAGTTAATTTACAAACACTTAATCTTTTATCAAAATGTTAATTAAAATTAATTTATAATTTCAGGGCACAAGTTGTGGGATGGCCACCAGTGAGATCTTTCCGGAAGAACGTTATGTCGAGCCAAAAGCCGACCACCGGAGACGCCGTTGAAGGAACCGATAAGACTTCCGGTAGCAGTGGAGCCACCTCTTACGCCTCCGGTGGTTCCACGGCGGCGTATGTGAAAGTTAGCATGGACGGTGCACCATACCTAAGAAAAATTGACTTGAAAATATACAAAACTTATCAAGATCTCTCCGATGCCTTAAGCAAAATGTTCAGCTCTTTTACCATAGGTAACTAAATAAACACAATATATTATTTACGAAAAAAGTGTAATTAAATTTGTAAATTTATATATTTTTTTATTTTTCAGGCAATTATGGACCACAAGGAATGAAAGACTTTATGAATGAAAGTAAACTGATCGATCTTTTGAACGGATCAGATTATGTTCCAACTTATGAAGATAAAGATGGAGATTGGATGCTTGTAGGAGATGTACCATGGGAGTGAGTGTTTATTATTATTTTTATATCTTAAACTAATTTATTAAATACTATACTAAATCTTTATTGCAAGTATGTTTACACAAATATGATATTTACGTTTCGTTTAATTTATTTTGTAGGATGTTTGTGGATTCATGCAAACGTATACGAATAATGAAGGGATCAGAAGCAATCGGACTTGGTTAGTATTTTGAACCGGAAATTGATTTATAACATTTTGGGATTTGATTTGCATTCTTTTGTTTATTCTAATTAAATTTGGATTAATTAATTGTAGCTCCAAGAGCTCTAGAAAAGTGCAAGAACAGAAGCTGAGAGAGTTGAAGATAACATTCATGTTATTACCAAAAGGACAAAAAGACCGGTTCGATCCGGTTGGATATCTCAAACCGAGAAAAGCCAAACCGGCTCGAAACTACTGTTACGAGCAGGGAGTTTGCGTATAATATTCATAAATAAATAATAGTATTGTGATGTATTATTACATTAAAAAATGTCTAAAACCGTTTTTGTTATATGTATTATATATATACATATATAAATATGTATATTATATTTTAGGTTGCATTTATTTTCTGTTTCAAACAACTTTTGTTTTTACGCATTATCATTATTGTCTATAAGACATATCTTAATGTGTTACTTTGACTTGTCAAAGTATTATTCGCGTTTCCTGTACTTTTTTTTATGGCATTGTAAACTTATTTTTTTTTCTTAGACAACCATCTTGAATCTATATACCATTTTATTTTATATTATATTTCTAACAAAAACAAGAATTTTGTGTAAAAAATCTCTAAACTCAAACATTATGTTTTCTAGTTTTATTCTCTATTTATTAAAACACAAATTAAATCATGAATTTGAAGATAATACGCCATATAATTAGAAATTTTTAATGGAATTCTTAGATCTTACATTTAAATCGTTGTTTTGGACATAGATAAGAAACTTAAAATAGATGAAAGTAATGTGGATGGTGAGCAAGAGCAAGAGCATGTGGATAATGTAGAGTTGTTGGGGGACAATATTTTAATGAAATCAATATAAATTAACATTGTCTTTAATATTGTATGCTCTATTATTGATGATTTACGCTGTCATCTTCAACAAACTGTGGGTGACAACGATTATGTTTATCTATCTATATCATTTCTTGATTTATTTTGCCGTATATAGATTAATTTACTTAAAATTATAAGTACCTCGGTTGTAAAATCAACCACATTTTGTGTATTCAGTTCGATTAGTTCAACACAAAAGCTTGCCAAAAAAGAAAAAAAACTATTATAAAATGGTTGCTTTCACAAAATGTTGCAGAGACTAACTAGAGAGTGTGAAACTGGTTACAAGATTAAGAAGTATTATGAAATGAATATGGTTATTTTAAACCAAAATATATTGTAAAATATAAACAACTAAATGAAGACTGTTAGTCAATCAGAAGAAATCAAGTTTTGCAATAAATGTAATTGTGACTTGTGAGTAGTTGAGGTCTTTTTTTTTTTTTTTAATTCCAACATTGGATCGACAAAGTCTGATTCATACCCTAAAACCCATCTCATAAAATTATTTTTTAAACTATCATAATTCTGGTGCCAAATCATGAACTGGATCATCTTAACTACTAGACTGTGAGCAATTCGGCCTAAAGTGATTAGTGAATAGTTGAGGTTAGGGAGGAAATGCTGCAGAAGCTTTCGCTAAGAAATAATTTTTTTTTTTTTTGAAATGTGAATTGATTCAACCAAAAAAGGAACTACAATAAAGTTATTGGTTTCTAAGTTAGAATAAAGCTGAAAGAATAAAAAGAATTAGCTATAAACTTCGAACCAACGACGTCTCAAACCTTGAGCTTATGCTGGCCTGTATAGTGCAAGAAAGAGATCCAGGTTCCTCAAAACTCTGTCTAAGTGTCTAGCTAGACGAAGCAGCAACTGAAGAACAAAACCAGCCGTTGATTAACGACTTTCTTGTCCGATAAGCGAATGGGCTTTTTATTTTCTGTTTAATGATCGTGGGCTTTTGAAAATTAGGCCCAATAAGTAGAGTAGAGTTTCTGTGTCATGTAAATATGCAAGTTTTTTTCGGACATTTTTGACAATTGGTAAACGTTCTACAGTCTCTTAAGAAGGCACAAAAACAAATGAGAGAGCGATTTTGTCTCCATGAATTAGTCAAATTATGGAACTCAATGCAATCCACATGAAAGCGACGCTTATCTACCAGACTGCTATTTTCTAGAATTAAACAATAACAATTAGCCGCCTCTCATCATCACCTGTATCGCGATGTACGATATTACACAATGCTTCTTAATGTTGACCGTCCGATCAGAGATGGCTTTGACTAGTAGGCCTTCGACGGTTCATATCTCAAATAATGTCACTTCTCCTTTCATTATTTTTCCAAAATAAATTTCAATATAATAAAATTGCAGAATTCCAAATTTCGTAGAGATAACAACCAAATTTACATTTTACACAGTTTCTTTACACTGAACCGTATGAACCGTATGGCGATATTACATAATTTTTATATTTCGATTTTCTATCCAATTTAACCAAAATCCAGATACGATAAATGTATATAATTAAAGTTGATGAGTATATAATTTAGTTTAAAGTTTAAACACGTTATCTGTGACGTCTATATCTTAATAAAGTTTTGTTGTCAACATTTTATATATATATATATAGATATGTGCATTAGACCACCAAAGCAGACAAACACCTCTCCACCATGAAAATCATACTTAGCACAATAACGATCATACTCTTATCACACACTGCGGCTATGGTGGCTGGAGAACAATGCGGCCGTCAAGCTGGTGGTCAGACTTGTCCCGGGAACATCTGTTGCAGCCAGTATGGCTACTGTGGCACCACGGCGGATTACTGTTCTCCGGACAACAAGTGCCAAAGTAATTGTTGGGGAGGTGGACCTCCTAGCGGAGGCGGAGGGGAGAGTGCGTCTAACGTACGAGCCACCTATCACTACTATAATCCAGAGCAAAATAATTGGGATTTGAGAGCTGTGAGTGCTTATTGCTCCACTTGGGACGCTGATAAACCTTACTCGTGGAGAAGCAAGTATGGTTGGACCGCCTTTTGTGGACCCGTTGGTCCTCGTGGTCAAGCTTCTTGCGGCAAGTGCCTAAAAGTAAGTAATTCATTATCTTTTTCCACAATTCTTTTCTTTGCCTAAGTATGCAAGGAGAACCGTGCCAATATTAATAAGTGACTAAAAAATAAAATGTCTGTGGTTCTGAGGTAAAACTTATAAAACAAACACTTTAGGCACCAAAAATATATAAGAAATTTAGGAACATTAATTTTTAAAAATCTCTTTTAGTACAATTGGTTAAAACTTTGTTTATATCTAAAGTGGTGAGGGTTCTATTTTTCTTAAAAACAACATTTTTCAAAAAAAATTTAGGCACTATTTTAGATTGGGCCGAACCTGCCTCTAGAAAACAAAAACATTTATATAAATATACATATAATAAAATGAAATATACAAACACCAAAATATACCATATTAGTTTAAGACATTTTTTAATCAAATCATTAACTAAATTTTCAGTGCCAAGAATCTTTAAATTTTTCTTAAGAGATCCAATACTTCAATAAGCTTCATAATTTCAAATTCATAGAAAATAATCATTAAAAACAATATATAATTGTTTTCTAAAAATTAGGGTTTATTCACAATCAACACAAAAGCCATCAAACTATCATCATTTTCATATTGCAGTTTCCTTAAATCAAACAAATTATCAAATATATGTTATATTATCCTAACAAATACAACAGTTTAACCCAAAAAACTATCAAATAAATGTTATATTATTCTTACAAAAATCCATAATTATTATATTATTTGGAATAAAGTATATGAAACTAAAATTATATGCCCCTAATTTATCTTCAAAATTTAGATGCCATAGGCAAATGCTTTATTTTACTACACTGAGGCATGGCCCTGTATCTAAGTATGTGTGTTAGTGGAGAAGTGCTTTTGGTTAAACAGTTTAATGTCATATATTCTGGTATCCCATATCGGACTTTGATTTTAGGGAGTTATTTTGCTCCACGTGATATTATTAAGGGTTAAAGAGATTTAGTTGTGGATCAAATTTTATCAATTTAATTGTTGACAAGATAGAAAAAATATGTGTGTTAGTCTAATCGGTTTAGTAGCTGGTTAAAAGATATAATGATTAAACCAATGAGTTTAAATGGATGCAGGTGAGGAATACAAGGACTAATGCAGTAGTAACGGTGAGAATAGTGGACCAATGTAGCAATGGAGGATTGGATCTTGATGTTGGAATGTTCAATAGATTGGATACAGATGGTCATGGCTATCAACAAGGTCATCTTATTGTTGATTACCAATTTGTTGATTGTGGAAATGAACTCATTGAGCAACATGATTTCAAAAACATCCTTGTTTCGGCCATTGATCAAGTTTGATATTATGTAATAATTTTAAAGCCAAAGATCGGTCTACACATTATATATAATAAAGACCTCTTTGTCAAGGAATATGTTTCGTTTGAATAAAGAAATGGAGTTCCTGAAGCTTGCTTAATGTTCGTGGGCTTCTAAACTTGGGCCTAATAAGAAGAATCGAGTTTCTGTGTTCTTTACCGTGACGAGTTTTTCATGTAAATATGATGAAAGTTGTTTTGGGACATTTTTGACAGTTTCTTAAGAAGGCACAATAACAATGAAAGCGATTTTGATACCATGAATTAGTCAAATTATCGAACTCAATATAATCCAAATGATACCGACATTTATCTACTAGACTGCTATTTTCTAGAATCAAACAATAACAATTAGCCGCCTCTCATTCATTACCTGTTTCGTGTTGTACGAACATTCACAATTGGTTCTGACTAGTCGGCCTCCATTTATAGGTTGTCGACGGTTCTTATTCAGACATTGATATCTCTAACTAACTCTGGTATTCAGTTCGGATTCGGGTAGGAACTAATTGGTTCTGAATATTTCAGTAAAAGGTTTTTATACCATATTAATACCAATATCTTTTTTTGTTTGGTTATCCGAAAATATCAAAAAACAAAAAAATATACGATTATTTAAAAAATATTAGAATTTTTTTAAATAATTACCAAAAAATACTTAAATACCCGAAAAATATCCAAATAACCAAAAATATTCATATATCCAAAATACACCCAAATTACCCGAAAATACCAAAATTATTTTAAAGATCCTGTATATTTATGAGGTTGATCAGGTATCAATTCGATCGGTTCATTTCCGGATAGTATACTATACCCACATGTATAAATTAAAAAGATCCATCAGATATTTTTTCCCAGTTTTGGATATTACCAGGTACTTGTTATTTTGGTGCGGTTTAGCTTCCGATATTCAGTTCCGACTATTTTGCCACTTCTCTCGTTTGCTCTAATAATGTCACTTCTCTTTTTATTGGTTTCTTTAAAGTTGACTGAACCGTATGACAATATTACATATTTTGTATATTATAATTTGCTATCCAACAAATACGAGTTATGGATATTGTATGCACATATATAACTAAACTTCATGTGTATATTATATAGTTTACACAAGTTATCTATTTTTTTTTTTTGGTCGAAAACACACGTTATCTCTGACGTCTATATACTAATAAAGTTTTATATATGTGCATTAGACAACTAAAGAATTAATACAAGATCCTATCCAGCCACCATGAAGATCATAGATCATAGTTAGCATAATAACGATCATACTCTTATCATACACTGCGACTATGGTGGCCGGACAACAATGCGGCTGTCAAGTCGGTGGTCTGACTTAACATCTGCTGCAGCCAGTATGGCTACTGCGGCACCACAGCGGAATATTGTTCTCCGGAAAACAACTGTCAGAGCAATTGTTGGGGAAGTGGAGATAGCGGACCTAGCCCTCCTAGCGATCCAGGGGAAAGCGCCTCGAACGTACGTGCCACCTATGACTTGTATAATCCGGAACAAAATAATTGGGGTTTGAGAGCCGTGAGTGCCTATTGCTCCACGTGGAACGCTGATAAGCCTTTTGCATGGTGGAGTACGTATGGTTGGACTGCCTTTTGCGGACCGGTTGATCCTCGTGTTCAAGCTTCTTGCGGCAAGTGTCTAAGGGTAAGTAATTTATTATCTTTCTCTACAAATTCTTTTTTTTTTTCTGTCTAAGTATGTATAGTCGGTTTAATAACCAGCTATATTAGTAATTTAGTATAAGCCTAACTCACACCAAAAACTATCTTAAAAGAAGAAATTTGCCACATATTTATATATTGTTTTTTTTGTCAAGCATTTCATTGAATTCAAATTAAAAGTTAGGTGAAACAGACATAAAGGCCATCTTAGCCTTTGCATCGGCTTCAACATTACAAGCACGAGAGATAAATTTAAAACAACATAGATCGAAATGAGGGAGAAGTTTAGTGATGTCGTTCAACACACCATTTATCTCCAAGATGGTCTCGCCTTTTGAAATGGCAGAGATTAAAGAGAGAGAATCAGATCGAAATTCAATCCTCTTGAAACCCAAAGATATGGCCTCCTTTATCGCACTTCTGATATGCTTCGGCTACAAGGGCTGAGCCAACGAAGTCTGTAACTCCCGATCCAGCATGTATTACCTGTGATTGCTCCTTGAATATCCATCCAAGCCCAGCTACCCGCTCACTTTGACGCCAAGACGCATCCGAGTAGCATATCAGGTTTGGTTGATATATATTGTTTAAGAATCACAAACCTTTCTAATATGAAATATCTTAACAGATCAAAAGATAGTGATTAAACGGATGGTTTTAAATGGATGTAGGTGACGAATACAAGGACCCGTGCAGTAGTAACTGTGAGAATAGTGGAACAATGTAGCAGTGGAGGACTGAATCTTGATATCGCAATGTTCAATAGATTGAATAGTGATGGTGTTGGCCAACAACAAGGTCATCTAATTGTTGAATCCCCTCATTCTAAGGTATTTCAAAAACATCCTTGTTTCGGCCGTTGCTCGCATTTGATATAATGTAATGATCTTCAAAACCAAGTTCGATCTACACATTATATAATAAAGACTTTGAATATGTTTAGTATCAATAAAGAAATGGAGTTCTTGAAGCTTTGAATATTATATTATAAATAGGTGCAAGATTAATTACATTTTACTCATTTAAACGATATGATTACATATGTAATTTATAAATGTGTGTACGTATATAGAAAGTCATTGGTAAAAAACATGAGAAATAAAAGAGAATTGCCATGGACCGGAACTAATTAATGTTGTACGATAATCAAATATTAATGGGCGATGTTGGAAAAGACGTGTACGTATTCACTTATCGGATTATGATAATTACTTGGTCCTTTATTTCCCCTCATTCTAAGGTATTTTATTAGTAAGAAAACAAAACATACGTGCAAGCTTTCACCAGAAAAGATATGTATATATATATATCTATATTTCATTTTATCAGAAAAAATGAATTTTCTTCGGGTTAACTCTTCTGTAATAGATAGATAATGTTGTACATATTTGTTTCAAATGATCCGATAGGAATAGTTATCTATTAACCCATCCACATTTGTGATTTTTGTTTAAACGTATTGTTGACTTAAAACCACTTTGTTGGGAAAATATACACAATTATACAAGACATTTTACTTAAAATTGAGGAAAAGCTTTAACCGCCATGGAACGTAATCTAAACGTTAGAAACTTCGCACAAGAATAATAAATACATTGACTATTCAAACCAAAGCCAAAGAAAAATCGTAGACAAGCCTCCAAATTTCTTAATCAGGCCAAACTAGTCATGTCATAGTACATATATTTTTCTCTATAAATAGAGTTTCATGAATTCTTTGTGTTATATATCACAATCTTAAAGAAGAAAAGCAACATAGTGAAAACAATGTCAAGAGTTAACATATGTGTGTTTGTGTTACTATGTGCGTTTGCGGCTAAAGCAGCTGCTCAATCTGCGAACAACGTAAGAGCAACTTACCATATTTACAATCCTGCTCAAAACGGATGGGATCTTTACCGAGTAAGTGCCTACTGCGCGACGTGGGATGGGGACAAACCGCTTGCGTGGCGTCAACAGTATGGCTGGACAGCTTTTTGCGGTCCACAGGGACCACAAGGTCGTGACTCTTGCGGTAGATGTCTAAGGGTAAGGCTTTTTTTTTTTTTTTTTTTTTCATTTCTTCAATATTTCTTGAATTAAGGTTTTTTTGTTCTATTTTATTTGTTAGAATATCACACATTGGAAATATGGAAATTTACCAACTAATATAAAAAGTTTATAGGTCACTCAATTCACTGCCAATTAATTTTGAGTTGGAATCTAGTAATCATGATTCATAATATATTTATGCATTTTAGCGTCTTCATGCATAGTATTTATAAGCAAAAACATTAAAACGCAAACGCAGGTAACGAATACTGCAACGGGAACACAAGCCACTGTGAGAATCGTTGATCAATGCAGTAACGGCGGTTTGGATTTGGAAGAAGGCGTTTTCAGGCAGCTTGATACTAACGGTGAGGGAATTGCTCGCGGGAACTTAAATGTCAACTACGAGTTTGTCGGCTGCTGATGATCTTGATCAAGTTCATCTAATGATCTTCACATAGAATCTCCATATTATAGTACCTTAAAATAATAATGTTATTACCTAAGAATAAATAAAGGTCTCACGACTAATGTTTCATGATAGTAAAGATAATCTAATAAAATTATGTGTTGGAAAAGTTCAAAGAATAAATTGATAATTGAATTTCAATTTAAACAGGTTTATATACGTTCAAAGAAGGCCTTCGAGTGGCTTAATTAAGACTAAAGAGACATAACATAAATTTAAACATGTGTCCCATCTAATAAATTCTCAAACTTATATATCACTTCCAATCCTTTTAATTTCCACCACAAAGCTAGACATGTCCTAAGACTAGCTAGTAATCCGTTGAATATTCAAACCCTTAAGATGCTAAGATATTAAATTTTTTTCAAACTTGCCGAACTTATCAGCATAAAAATCTACTCATCTACAAAAAATTCTCATATAAATATGTTCGCATTTTTTATTCTAACTCAACATGTAATAAAGGACAAACGTATAAAAATCTCCAGTGGCAAGATATAACTTATGTGTGTTTGTTTTGCTATGCACATTTGCGGCTAAAGCAACTGCTCAAACAGTTTTTAAAGCAAGAGTAACTTACCATTACTACAATCCCGAGCCAAACGATTGGGACCTTTACATAGTGAACGCGTATTGTTCGACGTGGAAAGGAAACCAAACGATCACAAAGCGTAGGAGATTTGGTTGGACAGCTTTATGTGGTCCAGTTGGTCCGCAAAGCCGTGATGCGTGCGGAAAATGCTTAAGGGTAAGTCACTCTATATTTACAAAAATATTATGTTTCATAATTGGTGTTTTCATAAGCAAAAATCCAAAACGCAGAAGCAGGTGACCAATAATGAAATCGGAGCTCACAAAGGACCATGACTGTGAAATGGTGGATCAATATAGTAACCGCGGTTTGGATTTAGACTACGGAGTTTTCAGACAGCTTAATGTTAAACAATGAAGCTTATATACCAAGCAAGAAAGACTTGAGAAGGAAGCAAGGGAGAGCACATGATTCTAATTCAACCAAGATTGAGTTGGTATAGTTCAAAGTGGACCAACCAAACATCAACATCCTTTAAGCTATCTAGATGGCCGAAAGGGACAACTCAAGGTCACATGTCTCTCTTTGGAAAGAGCATGTGACCGTTGGAGCAAATGAGGAAAGTTTTCTCTTTGTCTTTCACAAAAGCTCATTAACACTTGTAGTAATATTTTGACTCTTTATGTGTATGTATATACCGATTGTATAGGAGTAGAATAGATAGTTGGAGTTTGTTTTGTCTATATATATTTGTACATGACATTTGGAATCAATTAAGAAAGAGAAATCTCTTCTTCTTTATTCTATTTGTTTTTCGGCCGACAACAACTCTTCTCCTCAATCTCTCTTAATCTCTTAATCTCCTCTCTATAATCTCTAAACTCTCACATGGTATCAGAGCAATAAGCTCTTAAGACCCTTTCAATTCCGCTACAAATCTCTTTTCTTCTTCCTCTTGTTCCGCCATTGTTATCTCTCAAGAACTCTTCTTGTGACCGTTGGGTAAAAGGGTGGATTGTGTGTAAAAGATGGATAATTCTAAGGCGTTTTCTGTTTATGTCACTCTTACGGGAGTGAACTATTTACTTTGGTTAAGAACCGTGAAAACAATATTGAGTGGTCGTGGACTTTGAGCTCACATTGAAGGAGAAGCTCCAAAGAGGACGGTTCGGTCTTTGGGTAAGGAGAAGGAAGGTGACACGAGCTTAGTTACGGCTGTGGAGGATGAGAAGGCTAAGTGGTATCAAGATGACCAAGTAGCCCTTGTAATCATTCAAAGTTCTCTTGACCCTTCAATCCATGAAGCTTACTCTTACTGTGAAAGTGCTAAGCACTTGTGGGAAACTCTACAAAAGGTGTATGGGAACCTCTCAAACCTCAGCCGAGTTTATGAGGTAAAGAAAGCTATCAATGACCTTAATCAAGAGGGAATGGAGTTCACTCAATGGTTTGGAAAATATTGGTCACTTTGGGTCGAGCTTGAAATGCTAAAACCACCAACAGTGGATCCAATTATGTTGGGAGAAAGACTTGAGCAAGACAAGGTCTTTGGACTTTTAATGAATCTTAATCCGGCTTATGGTGACCTAATCTGCCATTTACTTCGCCAAGATAAGCTTCCAAGTCTTGAAGAGGTGTGTGACTCCATTCAAAGGGAACAAGGCTCAAGGAGCCTTCTTGGTAGAAAGGGGGAGCTTGCTATGGCAAACAAGGCCTCTTACTATCAAGCTGAAAGAAATACCTTTGTGTGTGAGCATTGCCAGCATAACAGACATACCAAGGATCGTTGCTGGACCTTGCACCCTCATCTCAAGCAAATGAAGCCGTGGGATAAGTCAAAAGCGAACATTGCTCAAGATGAAGCCGCAGGAAAGGGAACCGGACCAAGCAATCCTCACCCGGCTATAGGAGGTGCTATGGTGGCTACACATGAGGATTATGTATAAAGAGCGGATCTTGAAGAGCTCATCAAATCCATTAATGCTCTAAAGGATTCCAGTAACTCATTTCATGTTTCCAAAATTGCTAGGTCTCTAGTTGTAGATTCCGGAGCAACTCACCATATGATTAGCAATGTGAACCTTCTTGAAAATGTGAAACCGACATTAAGGTGTGTTAGCATAGCTAATGGTAAAAAGGTTCCTATTAAGGGTATTGGTAGTTTGAAGCTATTTGATAAGGAGTCTAAAGCCTTTTATATGCCTTCGTTTAAAACAAAATTGCTTAGTGTGAATAAGGCTGTTTGTGATTTAAAATGTAAAGCCATATTTGATCCTAACAAAGTGTGTTTTTAGGATATTGAGACTGGTAGAATACTTGGAGAAGGTGGTACTAAAGACGGATTGTATCTTTTGGATGATGTCAAGGCCAATCCAAATTTTTCTCTAATTTCAAGCAATTCCAATTCTAGTTGTTTACTGCTTTAAACTCATGTAGTAGTCTAGACAATGATGCACTTTGGCATGCTCGCTTGGGTCATCCCCATTCTAGAGCTTTAAGTTTATTATGTCCAAGTATTTCATTCAAAAATGACAATTGTGAGGATGAGATTCAAAATAAAGTTTTTCTCTAGGATGAGATTCAGAATCAGAATACTTTGCTCTGTAATTCAAGTTGATCGAAGCAAAAACTGGACTTACAGGTCTATTCTTTTTCTGGCTTTAAAGTGATTAGTCTTTCAATTGATGCACCATTTACACAACGCATGCTTTTGTACTCATCATCTCCAAAATCGGCCATTGTTTTTTACTTCTTCTCCCATTGATTCCATACCACTGCATCATCCATATGAATTTTATTATTTCGTACAAAGTATTGATTGCTAAATAAGATTCTTACCAGTGTCTGGAAGTCCATCTTTTCTAATAACATATGTTCTTTTGCGTTCATGATCAAGAATTGCAACTACCTTTGGTGATCTAAGGTAATTCCAGTCAAACTGAATAATGAAACATCTAATCTGAGGCAACAGAGCAAAGATACTTGTTTCACTATCGATAATTAAAGAATCTTCTTAATGTTTACCTCATATTTAAAGCTTATAGCATAGCCTTGTTCTGTCATAAGCTCTCTTTTGCAGAGGTTGTCTAAGTAATCCAATGTCTCTAACCCTTCAATTCTCACTTCATTGTAGAAAAGAAAAGTAAGTTATATGATGATTTCACCAAAACATATGAAACTTTTGCTGATTAGTCACATAACTATAATACCTTATGTATGAAACGGTGAGGTAAGTGTGATATAAATGAGAAGCTAAATGGCTTGCCATTGATGTTTCTAATCCAAGAAACTAAGGTTAAGTCATGTTCTACAGCAAGCGAGACCCTAAGATGGAACTCAAAACTGCAAAGCAAATATTTGGTTTTTAGAATTGTCAAATAGAAAACTGATGGAACAAGAGATGAGATTACCTGTGAGGCCATTGTTTTAAGTCCTCTTCTGATGTTCAAGTAGATCAACAAAGGATTTTCCAATGGATTCGTTTGAATTAAGAGGAGGTTGATTCTCATCGATTACCCAAATTTTGTTCCTTGCAAATCCATGTTGATCCCGTAATCCACAATCTTCGAACTTTAAAACACACACACACAAAATTCAATGACAAAATAATCAATAAAAATGTTACTGAAAACAGTAAACTCAATCAAAATTACCTGAGGATAACAAATCTTAATCTCTCTACGCATTGATTTGGGGGGGGGGTTTGAATATAGCCTAACAATTCCACACAAAATGAAAAAAAAAATCAGATTTTTTCTTATGAAATTGTTGCAAATTTCAGGCTTTTTTCAACAACGCCAAAAACCCTAAATTCTATGACAGATTAATTCTATAATTTCAATCATACAATCAAGAAAACCCTAAATTGTAACTTACTTTCAAAGATCAGATCATGGCAACCAAAGAGATAGTTACAGAACGTTGATAGTGGAGATGAACAGATCGTGAAAGAGGTAAGCGAAGTTGAGATCATGGTTTAGGTTTACAGAGGTGTTTTTTTTTCTTTTTAAAATTAAATAGATCGTGGTTTAGGTTATCTACCTTTTTCACCAACGAAATAAATAAATTAAAGGGGTCTAAATGCAATTTCTTAAAAGGGGTTTTTTTAGGGTGAATTAAGTTAATATACCCAAACAAAAACAAAATTAACAAAATACCCTATTTGTTTTTTTTATTTAAAAATTACTTTAGGCCCCACATAAGAAATAACAAAATTGCCTTGGCAACATTAAATGCAGCGGGCCCACGCATTTAATGTCTTAACTCAGCGTGTGTACACGGTAAAACATATTGTACCGAATAACAAATTTCTTATATGCTAAAATTAGATGTATCAACCAGTAATATATTTTGCATATACGAATAAAATATTTTGTACATGCTACCATATTTTGTATCTACTAACATATTTTGTATCTGCTAACATATTATGTATCTGCTAACATATTTTGTATCTGCTAACAAATAAAGAATTTCGTATATGATAAAGAATTTTGTACCGGGTAAATGATTATGTACATCCTACAAAACTACGTAACGTTCAAGAATCGTAAAAAGTTGCTCATTAAGTACCTGATAAACAATTTTGTATCTGGTAAATAGTTTTGTTTCGGATAAACGATTTTGTACAACTTACAAAAACAAGTAGCATGCAAGAATCAAACATTGAACAAGGAAACCACAAAATCACATAATCAACGAAAACCATGAAAATCAAAAACTAAAACCCATGAATAACAAAAACGGAGCAATTAAGGGGCAATTAAAAGCAAAAATTGTAGAATCACAAAAACACAAGTGTTGGTCAAATTGTAGAATCACATAAGTAATCGGTCTGCAAAATTGAAGGAAGGGATTCTCGAGGTTGATAACCTGATACTCAACCCTTTTCTCACCATTTTTACACCGATGCGAAAAAAAACAGATCAAAATCAGATCCTTAAATCAAAATAAATAAATTCACTACAACGCAAATTGCCTCTTTACTTTCAATTTTTGATTACCACCAACCAAACTCTCAGGTCTCTGTAATATGATTTGCTTGTTCTTTAGTAGAAAGGAAAAGAGGAGGAGGAGAAGAGAAAGAGAAGAAAAAAATCGTGATAGAGAGAAAAAGAGAAGAAAAAGAGAAAGAGAAAGATAAAAGGAAGAGAGAGAAAAGGCTTAGGGTTAATTTGAGCCTAAAATGAGTCAAATATGGGTAGGAGAAATAGACTGAGTACTTATTTAATCAGATAATTAAAAGAGGGTATTAGATGCAATTTCTCTTTTTTTTTAATATTACAAAATAAGATTAAAAAAAGGACCTCCGTCTTTTTTTTTTGGGTCAACTTGACTCAATTATACATCAAAAATAGCAAAAATCAATCTCCAAAACAAGAAAACAACATTAAGTGTGAAACCGAGAAAAACTTCTGGCTGATCTTGCAAGGTTGTCCGCTTTGTGGTTGAGTGCTCTAGGTATCTTGACGGCAGAACATGTACGAAAGAAGCTCCGAAGGCGATAAAAATCCTCCAAATATGAAGAAAAAGCTGGCCAGGCTGAAAGGTCTTCTAACATACTAAGCAATTCTGAGCAATCCACCAAGAACGTGACTTCAATAATCCGAAGAGAGAGGAGACAAGACATAGCCCAGAGAAGCCCCTCGAATTCGGCATGAAGAGTAGAGAGACTTCTACGAATTCGTTGAGCGCCCATTTGCGTACCTCCCAACTGGTCCTGAAAACTAAACCAACCAATCCCTGAGAAGGGATTAGAGTCCTTCCACGATGCGTCCACCATACATTTATAGCCTGTAAAGGCCGGATCTCGTGCTAACGGATGAGAAGTTATATCCGAAGGGGAGGAAGGTGGCTCAGAGTAACAAGTTTTAAAATCCACTTTCCCCTTCTGAGCCTCCATCCATGAATGTGCTTCTTCTTCCGCCATTTTGAGAATCTCCCTGGGGTCCTTATCTATATTAGAAAATAACTTATCATTTCTCGCCTTCCAAAGGAACCAAAGAATCCACGAAAAACTCTTAAATCTCTCCGTGTGCGGTAAACGCTAAACCAAAAAATCAATATTAGAAAAAATGGAATGCCCCGAAAAAGATTGACTAGCAGGGATGTTCGAGAGTGCCCAGGTCTACACCGCTGGAGGGCATTCGAATAGAATATGGTTAACAGTTTCGGAGTCCGCACCACACTGATCACAACTTTGGTCACAATTTATTCCACGTTTACACAAATTTGATTTTACCGCCAAATGTCCAAAAATGGATTGCCACACGAAGTGCTTTAACTTCTGTGGAGCTTTTATTTTCCAGATCTGTGCTTGTAAATCTTGTATATTAGGTCTAAAAACATAGTTTTGGTTCATAGATAAGGTTTTCTCCGCCCAGTGTCCAGATTTAACCGTATAAATCCCTGATTTATTAAAGTGCCATCCAAACCGGTCTGGTATTACCCTTTGTGGAATATGAATTCCCAGGATTAATCGTACGTCCTGGGGTTCAAAGAATTGATTTAAGAGAGGTATTCTCCATGTCCGTGTCTGGGAGTCTAACAAGTCTGATACTCTCAAACCTGGATGAATTTGTGACGCAAAGCCTCTAGCCGAACGTGGGAATGTGTCTGGAATCCATGGATCCGACCAGAATTGTATTGAATCTCCGTTCCCCACTCTCTTAGTGAGTCCTTTCATTACCAAAGCGCTTGCAGAGGTAATGCTTTTCTAACCATATGAAGGAGAGTATACTCTGCGTGGCACAAGAGGCTTTGAACCCTTGAAGTATCGTGCTTTAAGAATCCGAAAAATAAGTGAACTGGGATAATCTAAAAGGCGCCAAAGTTGCTTTGCCAACAAAGTAGAGTTACAAGAAAATTATTACTTGGTTTTCTCTTTCCACTATAGTTACGGTACATTTATTAGTAAGACAAGAAAATTGAAATCACAGTTTGATAAAATTAAAGAGAGAAAAATTTGCAGTTTTCTTTTTCATTTTTCGTCACTAACTATTGAGGTATACAAAATTTGCAGTTCCTAAAACCCTTTTTAATATGTTTTTTATTGTGAGTATGAGTCAAATTTTTGATATTAGAATCATTAACCATATCATCCTGACTATTAGAGTGGGAAGAATTCAAAATAAAATCAACTTTCTAAAATTATAATTTTGGACATTTTTTTAAAAAAGTTGAGAAATACTTCAACCGCCACTGAACATATAATTTAAACGCTAGTATCGTTTACTATGCCGTCTCCTAGGAATAGTAAGTACGTTGAATATTCAAATTAAAGCCAAAGAAAATCGTAGACAAGGTCCAAAGTTGTGATAGGCCAAACTGGTCATTTTCATTGTATATAACTTTCTCTATAAATAGAGTTTCTTTGATTCATTATTTCATCTACAAAAATCTTAAAGAAGAAAAGCAACACAGAGAAAAAAAGAATGTCAAGAATTAACATATGTGTGTTTGTGTTACTATGTGCGTTTGCGGCTAAAGCAGCTGCTCAATCTGCGAACAACGTAAGAGCAACTTACCATATTTACAATCCTGCTCAAAACGGATGGGATCTATACCGAGTAAGTGCGTATTGTGCGACTTGGGATGGGGACAAACCGCTTGAGTGGCGCCGAAAGTATGGTTGGACAGCTTTCTGCGGTCCACAAGGACCGCGAGGTCGTGACTCTTGCGGTAGATGTTTAAGGGTAAGTCCTTTCTACCATTTCTTGAATCATATGTTTTTTTTTTTTTTTTGTTGGTAAATGGTCCATGTTTTGTATATTCTATTCCATTCGATGCTCTTTAGTGTCTCAAAGGTAGTATTAATAAGCAAGAACACTAAAACGCAAACGCAGGTGACGAATACTGCAACGGGAACACAAGCGACTGTAAGAATCGTTGATCAATGCAGTAACGGCGGTTTGGATTTGGAAGAGGGTGTTTTCAGGCAGCTTGATACTAACGGTCAAGGAATTGCTCGCGGAAACATGAATGTCAACTACCAGTTTGTCAACTGTTGATGATCTTCTCATAGCATCTTCGTTATAATTACCTTAATGTTATTAAGAAATAATAAAGGTCCCTCGTCTCCTCTTAAAGAACAACATATATATATATATATATAGATGATCCAAGAAAATAATGTATTTGGAAATTTGTTAAGAAATAAAAGGGTTAATGATCTAGATCTTCCTCACAATTATCGTATAGCACAATTTTTACATAAACTTTTGGCCGGTTTAAATTTCTCCATACAAAGAGATTGTAAACTGATTTCCCTCTCTCAAGAAGTTGCAAATCTTATTTCCCACGTTAGAAGTTAAAATCTTATTTCCCCATAAAATCGGATTACTATACATTTAATATATACACTTAATTGTAACCCACTTTAATCCATCTGAAATCTTTGCTGAAACAGTTAATAACCTGTTTTGTGTGATCTAAACCAAATTGAAATAGTCAAACCAAAACGCGTCGAATCTAAGAACTCTATATCCCAGATTAAAAAATCCCCAAAATCTGAAGTTAAAATCTCGTCTCGTTTGTTCGATGTCTGTGGTCGTTGGCTGTGTGTAAAGAGAAATTTGTGTAAAAATAGTGCTATATTGATAAGTTTATGCAGATTTTTTCCATCCGTACGTAGTTTATATACACAAATTAAAAATTTCCTTTTTCGTATATACACTACGTGAATATATAGTTTTAGAACTCATAACAGCAACATTAAAATTTTCTGTATTATATGATTTAATCCGAATATATATTACTTGGATCTCTTAGTTCTGATAACAAAACTGAATAGTAAAATAAAGCACCATTAATACAAAGTACATAATAATTAGCATCTACCCTCAACAAGAAGCAAGTAAACAAATTTGATACCTATTAACTTACCCAAAAATTCCGGATACTACTATTTGGGGCCACGTACGATAAAGATAGTGCCTCAATAAGACTAAAGAGAAAAAACATAAACATGTTCATTTAATAAATTCTCAATCTTATCACCTCAAAAACTTCCGATTTCCACCACAAAGCTTAAACGAATTAGCCGCCATAGACATCTCCCAAGTCTAGTAATCCATTGAATATTCAAACCATAATAATATCGTTTAAGACTTGCTGAATTTTTAGCAAACCCTAAAAAAGAAATCTCCTATACACAAGTACGCTTGTCATCGCGTTATCACTTACCTTTCATAGATTGTTAAGGTAAAAGAAATATCGCGAGTCTAATCTTTTGAAGAAAAGATAAATTTATATATGTTTGTCTGGACCTGTTTGTAACTCGTATGTTATTAAAGAATATTTTTAATAAAATGTACTAAGAATAAAATTATTAATACTCTAAAATACAACGATGATATATATTCTTGTACTAACATTTGAATCGATAGTTTTTTCCGACCAAAAAAAGGAAACATCTGAATCGGATATGAATTATCTTTCTTCATTTAACTCAAACGACTTTCTTGAATGAGTAGCGGCGAATGGGCTTTTTTTTGTCTTGCTTAATATTCTTTGGCTTCAAAACTTGGAGTGCTCAGCAAGGCAGACCAGTTAGACGACTTAATTGGGTTCGTTGCAGAAGAGGCGTTTGTATGGAGAAATCATTCCTGTGACCGGTGACGGAAGTCTGTTGATTAGATATGTAGCTGCGGCAAAAGCGTAAGGCCAGTACGTCGTAGGGAGGTGAGCATGAGTCATCATAGATAGTCCTGTTTCGACGACGTGACGATGTTTTCGTTCTGAGATGCCGTTGTGCTCAGGCGTGTGAGGTGGAGTTGTCAGATGTGAAATGCCAGATTCGGCAAGAAGTGGACGCAAGGCTATGAATTCTCCGCCATTATCAGTGTAAAGATTACGGATTTTGGTGTTGAATTTTGTTTCGACAAGGTTTTTGAAAGGTATAAAACTTGTTTTGACTTGAGACTTGGTTTGTAAGGGGTAAATGATAATGGTAATGACTGAGTGATTGAAAGATGACGAGCTAATGATAATGGCCACGGTCTTTTGTCTTACCGCCGGTGAGCTATGAGGAGGTATTATCAGCGACGATGGAGCTTTGAGTTTCTCCGGCCATGATCTCTTGTTCGAGTCTCTTTCCGGCGATCTGACAAGGTGGTGGTGATAACCCGGCTGTATAAAGGTCTCTTGTCGTGGCTTGTTCCGATCATTACTCTCTCTCCTTTTCCGGCTATTTTGTATCGATCAGTTGTTACCTTGCATTGGTCTAGTTCTTTTGGGTGAAAATGTAATTCTAATTTTTATCTTTAGTAGTTCTCTAGTCATTTTTTTGTTTCGTCTAAACTTCCTTTTTTTGGACTTAGGTTTCTCTGGGAAATTCTATGTTTCCACCCGCTTTTATATTTCAACTTTGTAATATCTCTTTGGTTAAGTAATGAAATCCTTCAGACGTAAAAAAACAAATCCGGATATGTGTTATAGCGAACTGTTTCAAACTCATATGATCTCGAGGAATCAAACAGTTTTATATGAATTGTTTGCGATAAAGTGAGTTTGACATCACAACATAAGACAAAGACTATAGCTGTAAACTCGGATAAATAACCAAATCCGACCACAAACAAAACTTTGTTCCTAAAATTGAGTACATTAAGTATAAGCAAATGCATGATTAAGAGACAAAGGTACGAGAAGATCAAAACTTCGTACAGATACAAAATAGAGAGCCATCTCTTGAAGAAATCTTAAGACTTGGTCTTGAGCTCATCCTTGCCGTGAAACTTTCTTCCGGCGTCTACAGCTTCTCTGAAAGCATCAACGAGCTCTTTGCTTTCAGGGCTAAGCAAAACTCCCTCGTAAAAAGCGTTGGCTGCATCTTCGAATCGCTAAAGATTCACGAGAAACTCGGTGAATCAAGCAGTTACAACAAATATTGAAAGATCATAGCCTTTTTAAATGGAAATAGATGGATTTGTACCTGTAGCAAACGTAGAGCAGCGCCTTCTCTGAAACAGGCTTTAGGCCAATCGGGTTTTAGTTCTCTGCAAGCTTTAGCATCAGATAAAGCATGCTCAGCTTGTCCTAACCGTAACCAGCAGAGACTTCGGTTGGAGAACAAGGAATGATCCGTTGGATCAAAATCAATTGCCTTGTCAAACAAAATGCCACAAAATCACATATCTAGGCATATAAAAATCTTGTTTTGATTTAGAAGAAGTTTTAATGTTGAATACCTGTGTGTAAGCATCAATGGCCATCTGGAAATCCTTTCTGTGAAAGGCATCTTGTCCTCTTGCTTTTGCTTCTGCGGCTTTTGCCTTTGCTTCTGGGGAGACCTGTTAAAGTTTAAAATAGTAATCTTTAAGTACTTTGAATAACTTGATGTAAAAAAGAGGCATACATATCGATCAAAGGATAAAAACCTCAGGAAGATCTTTCTTGATTCCAGTCTCTCGAGAATTTGCTTTGTTTTCCTCTTGTTCCTGAAAATGTTAAGTTGTTTTAGACAATGCATATCAAAATTTGAGACTAAAGACAAAGAGAGTTCTGAAACCAGTACTTTGTTTGATGCACTGTGAGAGAGAACTCCATCTACCGTCCAGTCCATAACTGATTCATCTTTTGTTGTCAATGGAAATAGGATCTCAACAACCTTTCGGTTTTCTCTAGCAGCCGCAACTTCTAATGGCCTATTGCCTTCCTGAAATAATCAGGTTTACAGTAGATTTCGCAAAGTTATGCAAGATTAGTACTCATATCAAATCAAATGTACAAGAGAAGAGGTGTTGCTAATAAACTGATTTCGAAGTGGCTTTTACCTCGTCTTTCATATTAGGATCTGCCCCAGCTTTAAGTAAACAGTTAATTAACTCAAGGTTTCCAATATCAGCCGCAATGTGCAACGGAGTTGCACCACCAGCAAAAACATTAGCTTTAGCACCTGCCTGTACTTACATAAAAATAACAATTTTTCTGTTAGCACTGATTTAAGATGTTTGGCAACCAAACCAGCACAACACTACAGATTTAAGAAGATATCAAACCTTGACTAACAACTCCAGGCATGCTAAAGAACCCGCAGCCACTGCAGATAACAATGGTGTGATATCATCTTCAGTCTCGGCATTAGGCTGCAGAATTACAGGAAACAAAAGAAAACTTTTAGTTGATTGGAAATAACCATTCAGGCAGATAATCAATTAAAGAGATACACAATAGTTTACATCGGCATTGTGTTCTAGCAAGACTTCAACAGCTTCTTTTTGGTCATGGCCAGCAGCCCAGATTAATGGTGTGCCGGATTCACTTTGAGAATCAACAGGAACACCTCTAGATAGCAATTCCTTTAACAACTCGATCTCTCCTAATAGATGTATCGAGAAGGCATATAAGCAAAACAGAATCACTTCATGATCCAAGAAAGATAATTCGATTACCAACCTGTCCCAGCCGCATGATGCAATGCTGTGGCTCCTAATTCACTTGCTATATTAGGATCAGCTCCATGCTCTAAAAGATATCTTGACGTTGCAATCTGTCCTTGCCTCGCAGCATGAACAAGCGGAGTATCCCCTGCAGAATCAAAAACAATCTCACAGATCAAGTTTCAAACCAATAAAATTTAGGAACAGAAAAGCTCTGCAATTGTACAGTTCAACGAAACACGAACCAGCTTCATCTTTTGCATTGGCATTGAGATTAAGTTCTTCCAAGAGATATCTGCATATATCAGTTTGTCCTTCTCTTGCAGCAAAATGAAGCGCCCCACGTTTATTTGCGTCTTTGATACTCTCCACAGTTTTAGTTAAGTCTTTACCTTCATCAAGCTGATTAGCTACCTCTGCTCAAAGAAGAGAGGTATCAGGAGAAATTCGATGCAATAACATAGTAGTAAAGAAGGAAAAAAACACAAAATTAACAAACTCACTCTTGAGAAAATCGAGATTTCCTGTAATAGCTGCATTCAGGAATTGCTGAACTTTCTCCCTTGCTAATATAAGAAATCAAAGAGAGATTAAAAACAAAACAACAATTATAAATACAAAGTTATATTCTCAGTCCAAGTGTTCAATTTCAATTCAGCTAAAAAAGTACAGGAGGAAAAGAAAGCAGGATACTTTTTCATCAGATCAATACAGATGAAGTGAACAAACATAACCCAGAAAGGAAACTCGAATTCATACGCATTAAATGACAGAAATCGATTCATCTATCTAACATACAGAAGCAAGAAGGAAGAGAGCAGACCTGCAAGAGCAGTAGAAGCATCAGGAGCCATGGGGAAACACTAAACACTAGCTTATTGCTCGGATACGTTAATGAAACTTGGAAGTTGGTTTTGATATCGGAGTAAGTTCTGTTCGTCGAGTTTGCGTCTGAGTATCAGAAATTTGTAGAAACTTCGGTGAGTTCTAGGTTTTAAGAAGATTCCAGAGGTGTTTTTTTTTAATTTTTCAATAAATTTGAATTTAAACCCTCACATATGTTTAACTTTACAAAAATAGACCTAAAAATTAATTTGTTCAATTAACACCCTGACTTGTTAAATCTCTTCATTGGCTAATTTTTAGATTACAAAACTGATTCTTTAAAGAAGTTTGTTGGAAAGAGTTTTAGAAGTTATCCTAATCTTTCTCGATCAAGTTCTCGTAATGTTTGAAACAATATGATATAAGAGTTTCTATTTTAAGATTCATGTTGTCGTCAAAAGGTCAAAAAAAACACTTTATTTTTCTAACTTTATGCTAAACATAGCTTGTTCGAGTAATCCTCTGCACCATTGATTTTTTTAACTACTTCTGGTTCTCATTCAGACAAAACAAGAAAAAACATTAGTACCGTCATTGCAAAGAAAACAAAATAGACAAAAGGAAGAAGATCGTACCATGCGTGTTTTGTTTTGATTTTTGCTTTCTGTTGATCTAAACAAGTCTTGTTCTGAGTTTTCATGGTTAGCTTACACCAGATTTAAGAAACAGGCTTCAGTTTTGTCCACAAGCATAAAGGAAAACGCCTGTTTTTATCTTTCCCTTAAGGCCAAAGAGTTTTTACCCGTTGATGTTAAAGCCATGAACGGGCCAACTCGAATTCTGTCTTCATTCTTGTGCCTTTCTATTCTTTTAGTTTCTCCAAGCAAATCTTATGGTCAAGATTTTTCATTGAGTTGTGGGGCAAAAGAACCATCTGAAGATCCAGATAAGAAAAAATGGGAACCAGACACGAAGTTTTTGAAGACAGGAAACTCTGTCCACGCAACAGCTACATATCAAGATCCTTCACTTCTCTCTACGGTCCCGTATATGACAGCTAGAATCTTCAATGCTCCATCAACTTATGAAATCCCAATCAAAGGAGACAAAAGACATTTGCTTCGGTTACATTTCTACCCATCAACATACACCGGGCTGAACATTACCAACTCGTATTTCACTGTGGTGGCTAATGATGTTACCCTATTAGCCAATTTCAGCGCCGCGACGACATGTCAAGCTTTGACACAGGCTTATTTGGTTAGAGAATATTCTCTTGCACCGGCTGAAAAAGATGTTTTGAGCATCACATTTAACCCTTCAGATAAGCATAAAGACGCATTTGCCTTTATAAATGGTATCGAGGTGATTCAGATGCCGGAATTGTTTGATACGGCTGTTCTTGTTGGTTTCTCGGATCAGACAGTGGATGCCAAAACCGCAAATTTTCAGTCAATGTTTAGGCTTAATGTTGGTGGTCAAGACATCCCTGGAAGCAAAGACTCTGGTGGGTTGACAAGAACATGGTACAATGATGCACCTTACATATTTAGTGCAGGTCTTGGTGTTACACTTCAAGCTAGCAACAATTTTAGGATCAATTATCAAAACATGTCGAATTCTGCAGCTCCAGCCGATGTGTATAAAACCGCTAGATCTCAAGGTCCAGACGGAAATATCAACATCAAATCCAATCTTACATGGATGTTCCAAATCGATAAGAACTTCACTTACATCATGAGACTCCATTTCTGTGAATTCCAGCTTTCCAAAGCCAACCAGAAGGCTTTCAACATTTACATCAACAACAGAACAGCGCAAGTGGATCCTGCTGCTGCAGATATCATCTTGTGGACAGGAGAGAAAGGAATCCCGACGTACAAAGACTACGCGATATATGTTGATGCCAACACAGGAGGTGAAGAGATTACACTTCAGATGACTCCATCAGTTATGTCTAAACCTGAATATCTTGATTCGCAGCTTAACGGGTTAGAGATTTTCAAGATGGACACTATGAAAAATCTTGCGGGTCCAAACCCGGAGCCATCACCAATGCAAGCAGAAGTACAAGCTAAAAGAGAATTCAAAAACGGAAAGAAAACTGCTGTCATCATTGGCTTAGCTGGAGGAGTTGCAGGGCTTTTACTATGTGCATTGTTCTTCACAGTATATCAGAAGAAACGAAGATATTATGGAGGCGACTCTCACACATCAAGTTGGCTTCCTCTATACGGAAATTCTACCACATCAGGAACCAAATCAACAATCTCAGGGAGAAGCAACAATGGAAGCCACTTCTCCAATCTTGCAGCAGGTTTATGCCGCAGATTTTCCTTGTCTGAAATAAAACATGGAACTCAAAACTTCGATGATTCCAATGTAATTGGAGTTGGAGGATTTGGTAAAGTCTATAAAGGAGTGATAGACGGGACAACCAAAGTAGCCATCAAACGATCAAACCCAAATTCAGAACAAGGACTCAACGAATTCGAGACGGAAATTGAACTGCTTTCGAGATTAAGGCACAAACACTTGGTTTCCTTGATCGGTTATTGCGACGACGGAGGTGAAATGTGTCTAATCTACGACTACATGGCTCTAGGAACACTCCGTGAGCATCTATACAACACAAAGAAACCACAATTAACTTGGAAGCGAAGGCTAGAGCTTGCAATTGGAGCTGCAAGAGGATTACATTACCTGCACACAGGAGCAAAGTACACAATTATACACAGAGACGTTAAAACAACTAACATTTTGTTAGATGAGAACTGGGTAGCTAAAGTTTCCGATTTCGGGTTATCCAAAACTGGACCTAACATGAATGGAGGTCATGTAACAACAGTCGTGAAAGGAAGTTTCGGGTATTTAGATCCAGAATACTTCAGAAGACAACAATTGACTGAGAAATCAGATGTTTACTCATTCGGTGTTGTGTTATTTGAAATCTTATGTGCTAGACCAGCACTAAACCCTAGCTTACCCAAAGAACAAGTGAGTCTTGGAGATTGGGCAACAAAATGCAAACGGAAAGGGACTTTAGCAGACATAATCGATCCGAATTTGAAAGGAACGATCAATTCAGAATGCTTGAAGAAATTTGCAGACACAGCGGAGAAGTGTCTCTTAGATAGTGGATTAGAACGACCAGCAATGGGAGATGTTTTGTGGAATCTCGAATTCGCACTTCAACTTCAAGAAACTGCTGATGGATCTCGTCATCGCAATCCTAACAATGGTGGCAATTCCGATGATGTAATGGCGGTGAATGTCGCCGGAAGAGAAGATGTGAGTGATATTTCTTCGGCAGATACATCTAGTGGAATATTTTCTCAAATTGTAAATCCTAAAGGACGATAAGGTAATTTACATAACATTTACATAACATTTATATTTACCATTTTCTAAAAATATTTTGGTGTCTAATGTCGTAATTTTGTTTTGTTTTTGTGTAATTAACAGGAGGAAAAATATATTTTGGATTGAGAAAATTGGAGATGATTTCATTTATTTGACTGATTGTTAAAGAAATAATTAAGCAAACCATTTGTAATTTAAATCCTTTTGTGATATTACATGCAATCAACAAATATATTGTATGACGGGTTCGTAGTTAGAATTTTTTCATTATAATTTTTTGTCGGATGAAATTAATGTATATTTTTCTGAGTTTATTATTTTGAGATAGAGCTTCAAACAATGACTGTATTACCGCAATATTAATGTTTTCCAATTTTACCCTCAGCGGGAAAAATGGAAATTAATTTCACAATATAAACCCTAACTGTAAAAATTTTCTTCTCACTTTTCACTCTGTTTCTCCTTAAACACACTTTCGCAAATCTCTCCTCCTCCTCTCTTCTTCGCCGTCGAATCTACGATTGTCTTGCCGTAATCTTTCATCGCCGTCAGTCTTCTAGCCGTTGACCCTTTTTGGTAATTTGTTACTTTCGCTCTCTCATTTTCTCCTTTTCGAGTTCTGGGTATGAAAATCAGTAACTCTCGTTTTAGATAATTTCTTTCTCTGTTGCTGTTCTATCTTCTATCTTAGATATGATTGATACACTACTGATGAGTTTTAATGTATTGGAAGTTTGAAATTGAAATCTTTTCTGGGATCAAGTTTGGGTGTAAAATCTGCATATTTTTTCCATTTTTATTAGTTTTTTATACTTTTCCGAATCTTTGCAGCGATAAATTTGATCATACTGAAGTAAGGACACAAGGGTTGGTGTAGTGACTAGAGAGAGTTCCTATCACTTCGAGTGAGGCAATTCTTTCTTCCTTCGAACGAAAGCAATAGCTTACGGTGGTTAGTCCATGAATCCACCGGCTATGAGTGGCCCGGTTTCCTTGTCTGGTAATCTAAAGCAAGTGAAATTGGAGAGAGAAAGCGAACTTAGGATTGAAGTCTCTGAAGAGCCTCTCAGACTTCGTGTTGTGAATGGAACCGCTGAGATTTTTGGCTCTGAATTGCCTCCTGAAATTTGGCGTACATTCCCTCCTCGCATGAAATTTGCGGTATGTTGTTTCACTTATACATCCTTTGTTTTTTGAGAAAGATTTTAAGCATTATGCTTATGGCTAATAAATCAATTGAGCTTGTTGGTTTGTGTTGTGAGGATCTTTCTCGAAGTTGGTTTTTAAGTTGTTATTGAAATTCACAATTTGAGTTTGGATTGGATGAAGGAATTAAGATTTATGTAGTAAGTGAAGCTTTAGGTAATATAGTCTCGAAAATACATGTGATTCTGCCAAATTTCTCACTTGTTTTTTTTGTCCTCACTTCTGGTATTGATTACCTTAAAGTCAGCTATGAATTTGTGAGTTTAGCATCTCATGCCTTTTAATGATTGCCAGGTTTTCACCTGGTATGGAGCAACGATTGAGATAGATGGTGTCACGGAAACTGACTATACAGCAGATGAGGTAGGGTTCTTGTTTCCTTCCAATATCCAAAGAAAGTTTTGTTTACTAACAATTTTCTCGGTTTCTAGACACCTATGGTCAGCTATGTTAATGTACACGCCATATTAGATGCAAGGAGACGTCTTGCCAAAGCTTCCACTTCTAATGATCCAGAATCTTCGCAGGTACTATTTTTTGATGATTACATTAGTTTATGCAATATTAGCAATTCAGAAACACTTGGTTCTTAAGTATCCGTTTATTGCAGGGACCTCGGGTTATTGTAGTAGGGCCTACAGATTCTGGGAAGAGTACACTGACAAAGATGCTTCTTAGTTGGGCAGCTAAGCAAGGATGGAAACCTACATTTGTAGACCTTGATGTTGGTCAAGGCTCGATTACAATACCGGGATCTATTGCTGCTACTCCTATTGAAATGCCACTGGATCCTGTTGAAGGGTTTCCTCTGGATATGGCCCTTGTGCACTTCTATGGCCACACAACACCCAGGTAAGTGATTTTAGAATTTCTCTTCCCCATCATAGGTTATTCCTATCAGAGAATAACAATTAAAACTTTTTCTGTTGTACTATCTTAGAAGCAACACTGAACTTTACAAAGCTCTGGTTAAAGAGCTTGCCCAAGTGCTAGAGAGACAGTTTACTGGAAACCCTGAAGCTCGAGCTGCTGGAATGGTGATCAACACAATGGGTTGGATCGAGGGTATTGGTTACCAGGTAAAAGTTTACTCCATTTTAGCGTATTCTCTGGTAGAGTTAGCTCCTTTTTAGTGTAGTTTTGGGTAAGGAGAGCTCCCTATTAGCGTATTTTCCTTACACAGACGTTTAGTTAAAGAACAATGTGTGCGTTTGTTTTGCAGTTGCTTCTTCATGCAATCGACACATTCAATGCCTCGGTTGTGCTTGTATTAGGTCAGGAAAAACTCTTCAGCATGCTTAAAGATGTGCTGAAAAATAAGAGTAATGTTGACGTTGTGAAACTTCACAAATCTGGTGGAGTTGTAGCCAGGAACCCTGATGTCCGTAAAAGATCAAGGATTTCTAAGATTCAAGTAAGTATCTTCATTTTCATATATCTTATAATAACACTTTTTAGTGCTTTTTAGAGGTATGATTTAGAACTCTGTAAACTGAAATTTCCAGGAATACTTCTATGGACTATCAAAAGAACTTTCTCCATATGCCAATACATCGAATTTCAGTGATCTGCAAGTGTTCCGAATTGGTGGTGGACCACAAGCTCCAATATCAGCTCTTCCAATCGGGTCTAACCCGGTTTCTAACCCGTTAAGAGTAACACCTGTAAATATTGATGAGAGAGATCTGCAGCATGCTATTCTCGCTGTCTCATACGCAGAAGAACCAGACCAGATCGTTTCAAGGTAATAGCTAAATGTTCTTGCTGCTTTAAGTATCAAAAGCATTCTTTTTCTGTTTTGGCTCTTCACGTTTTTGATGTTTCTTCTTTCTCTCTGTCTTTTGTTTTTGATGCAGCAATGTTTCTGGTTTTGTATATGTGACTGAAGTTGATATGCAGAGGAAGAAGATAACTTATTTAGCACCTTCTCCTGGAGCTTTGCCTAGCAAGATCTTGGTCGCTGGATCTTTGTCTTGGCTTGAGTCAAGATAATATAATTATAGAAACGAGGCATGTTGTGTGTTTGGAGAATGATTCACTTATGTAACTTTATTTACAAATTTGTCATTTCTCTATAGAAATCTTACAGTTCTGAGTTTAAACAGATATTTGTTGTGGATTAGATTGATTTTCTCTTGTAATTTGATATTATGAAGTGGGAAATGAAAAGAATAATGTTGATTTTATAGTGCGTTGGTTCTATTTGTTTTTAGTCCAAAGCATATTGATAGTGTTTCATGGTGGATTTGTTCTCTTTGGGTGATTTCAGATTAGTACATGATAAATATCAAAAGTCAGTCTTTAGTTTTTAATTCAATTAAAGGACTTTAATTGTATATGATTCCAAGTTAGATTAGATATTCTGTTGAACTAATATACTTCTCTTAACTATGCTTTCTTCAGAGAGGTGATTAAACAATCTGTCTGATGATTCTCCTAGGAATGTAAATTTATAATAGGAAAGCATCAACTTTTTTAAAAGGTTTAACATTTCCATTAAACGTTTCTCAAGCTTATCCAGATCACGTTTAGCGAACGTATATTTCATCCACAATGCGTGTTGGCGGCGGAGAAATTCATTGAGCAGAAGATGGTCAAAATTTATGTCCCACTTTTCACTGAAGTAATCCATCAGTTCCCACATACGATCTAGTTCCCTTTCAACTTCTTTGAATTATTTACGGAGGCGTTCTAAATTGTCGGAATTTGCAGCACCACACCGAAGAGACTTCTATTTGATAGGCTCATTCTTTTAAAAACATATGTTAACCTTATTGATTTTTTTTTAATCAATATTGGACAACAACTAACCGGTCCATTAGCTAAGTTTCTGCATAATGTAGACGGCGGGATTCGATCTCTCGATATGCAAGTGTGTCTACCTTTAATATACTTACCACCTGCCTAGGCTAAAAACCACTTGCAACCTTAGAGATTAAATACATAAAATCCTAATCATTTCAAGAAAGTTATACTGATCATAATGAATATCATAAAAGAAACTGAATAATCACTTACTCAGGATTTAAATCTCAATGAGAGACATGTGGGTCCCTAATGAGCGTTTTATTCCAATTCATTACAACCAATATAGTATTATTTTACTCTTTTTTTCCATATAGTATTATTTTACCTATGAATGCAGAATCGATTCGAATATTATTTAAACATATTAATACAATTTTATTTCTTGGTCAATGTCGACCTTTTATTTAAATGAAGGTAACAAGTATGAAATGAACAATATTCCATTCTCTGTAATTCTCTCAAGTTTTTTTTTTCTTTAAACATATAGATATCTAATAACAGTTCGTGTTTTTAAAGATATCCGAATATCAGAAATTATTAAGAAACATTATCTAGTTTGTTTTCGATATGGTTTATGATTTAATCAATTTTTTTTAATATAAGTTACGAATAAAACAGAGTAGGTGTAAAGTAGTTGGACCCACCTCAAAACCTTTTAACAGAGGACTCTGTTTTTATTTTTCTGTCCTCTGAAACTGCGACGACCACCTCTGTTCTCTTATGTCTTTTACTGTTTTCCCCTCTCTTTTTTTTTTTTTTTGTCTTTTAATTATAAAAACATCCCTAATTATTTTAGTTTAGAAATTAGAAAATTAAGTAATTTTTATTACATGAAAATGAAGGTGGGGGAATTTTAAGTAAAAGCAAGTCTAACTCTTCCCCACCCACAAAGTGGAGAAAGCAAAAGTCATAACCTTTGACACTTTTCTCTCACCATCTCCATCTTTTTTCTCTCTAGACAAACATAAACAAACAAGACAAATCTTTCTCTTTATTTCATCTTGAAATTCCTATTTTTATGTGATTTTCTTGCTCCTGAGCTCAAATTGTTCTTCTGGATATTCATAAAGATCTCATTTTAATTTTTGTTCTAAGAGTTTCTTTCTTTTCTCTCCCTTTCTCATGAGCTAATTTTATCTTCTGGGTCTCATCTTCTTAGCTCTCTAATTTAGGGAATTTTGATTTTACTTGCAACTGTTTCTTGGAAGTGATTTGGAGGAGAAACTCATGGTGATTGGTTTGTTTCTAGGGTTTTTAAAGGTTGAGTTCTGGATTTTTCACACGCCTTGGATTTGATCTAATGTACCCTCTTTTATTATCTTATCTGGTTTAGATTCCCTAAGTATTGATATCTTTTGTTATATAGTTTGCAAGTTCTGTTTTTATAAGGCTTTGTAGTTTTTAAGTTGATTGTGATTCTCTTAGGGAGAGATTTGGGTGTCAGTTGATTGAGTTTGGGAATTGAGAAATTAGGGTTTTTTTTGTTGTTTTCTGATCTGCGGCTTAGGTAGAAGAAAAAATGGAAGAAGTTGAATCTGCTAGTAAATCAGCTATAGAAAGTTGTCATGGAGTGTTAAACATCTTATCTCAACAAACTAGTGATCCCAAATCTCTAATGATTGAAACAAGAGAAGCAGTTTCCAAGTTCAAGAGAGTAGCTTCTCTGTTAACCAGAGGGTTAGGTCATGGAAAGTTCAGGAGTATTAACAAGTTTAAGTCATCTTTTCCTCAGCACATCTTCTTAGAGAGTCCTATTTGCTGTGCCAATGATGTGAGTAACGATTACACTCAAGTTCTTGCACCAGAGCCACTTCAGATGGTTCCAGCTTCTGTTTCTTATGATGAGATGGACTCAAAACACCAACTGGGTCACCCTCCCTTGATGCTTAGTCACAAAATGTGTGCTGACAAGTCGTTTCTGGAGTTGAAGCCACCTCCTTTTCGAGCTCCATATCAGTTAATCCACAACCATCAGCAAATAGCTTACTCTAGGAGTAATAGTGGTATAAACCTTAAGTTTGATGGATCTGGTAGTAGTTGCTATACTCCAAGTGTATCGAACGGATCAAGATCATTCGTGTCATCTCTTAGTATGGATGCTAGTGTGGCGGATTACGAGAGGAACTCATTCCATTTGACTGGATTGTCCCGTGGAATTGACCAGATATCGCAGCATACCCGGAAGATGTGCTCTGGTAGTTTAAAATGCGGAAGTCGAAGTAAATGTCATTGCTCCAAGAAAAGGTGCGTCATTTCTTTGTCGCTGTGTGACCCTTTCTTTGTCTTTGTATCTCTTTGTGATGGTTTGGTCTTTTACAGGAAACTGAGGGTAAAACGATCCATCAAGGTGCCTGCAATCAGCAACAAGATTGCAGATATTCCTCCGGATGAGTATTCATGGAGGAAATATGGGCAGAAACCGATAAAGGGTTCACCACATCCACGGTAAATATATAAATCTTCAGGAGGAAGATTCCTACGAATCTATGTTGATTTGATATGATTTCCTTTGTTATCTTTTGGTTGCAGGGGATACTATAAATGCAGCAGTGTGAGAGGTTGTCCAGCAAGGAAGCATGTTGAGCGATGTATCGATGAAACTTCGATGTTAATTGTAACATACGAAGGTGAGCATAACCATTCAAGAATATTGTCTTCACAATCGCAATCAGCTCATACCTGATGGAACAGAGTAAATGGCTGTCTTTTTTGCGTCTACTCGGATTTGAAGAACAAAGAATTAAATTCAAGAAATCGGTCTTTGTAGTTCTAATTTGCAATTGTATATTCTACTTTGACCCAAGTTAAGAGAGTTGGCTTGTGAACTAGCATTTTGTGGCATACCAAGAAACATCAACAATTAAGTCAGAAAATGTGACTTTTGCACAAATCCTAGTTCCATGGATAGGTTGTGCTTCATTTGGAACAATACAAGGGTTAACTTTCGCAATTCACGCTGTGGTTTACTAGTTTATTTTGACTTTTTAGCAATTCAAGCATGTGAGGCGATGTTGATTATAACTTATGTAAACGAGCATAAACATTCAAGAATATTGTCTTCAAAATCACACCTGAGTATAACTCAAACTTGTTAAGAAGAGTCATTGGAAGCTTCTCACAACACAGATTCTAAGTTGAAACTACTCCCTGCATATATATACCCACAAATCTGTAAATGAATCCTTTGCTCAAATCCTAATTTGCATCCATCGGTTGTGTTTTATATGAACAGTACAAAGCTTGACTATAGCAATTCAATCTGTAGTTTAATGGTTATCAGTTTACCAGTTTACTAAACCGATCACAACAATTCTCGCATTCACATATATAGTTTTTTCGTAAGATTGTTAGAGAAGATAAAGAACTAATACAAAACTCTTGATGAAAATATAAATTGTACACATTCTTTATGAAACAAAAGCTTAGCCAACACAAAGAAGAAACAACAGTTGTCCGAAATCTTAAATGAGAAGCAAAACCAAAGGATTTAACTTACATTTCATAAAACCATATGACTTTCTACATGATCGATACACAGACCAATAGAAGAGTAATTTCCAATTGTTTCAATCACAACTTTCTTGGCTTTGTCTTCCTTGGGATCATAACTGATAAGGAAGTAAGGGTAAATGGATCTGAAAGAGTGCGGTTTAAATATAAGCTGGCCTGTACTAAGTGCACCCTTAAAATGGTAACCTCGACTCTCAGATAACATTTTACAAGAAGAAACCAAGTGAGAAACTTCTGACCATTCTTGCTTCTTGCCGTCTTGTAGAACCCACATGTTAAGTTTAGATAGTAGCGCGTTTGGGCGTGCATTGCATAAAGCTAACTTCCCGCCATAGTTTACTAGGCAGTATAGTTCTAGGCATCTGATTTCTTCACATGGCTTAACAATATTAAATTCTTCAGATGTGAGATTGAAGCTGATTAAAGACTTTTCATTATTGATCCGAGCATAATAATACACAACCCCATTGATGCATATACCTCTATATTCAGCAGCAGAACGATGGGGATACTTACATTCGATCTTCCTCCATTTTTGTTTAGGTCCTAGAGTGAAAACTTGATGCTCCTCGGACACAAATGGGTTTCCACTTCTTGTGCATATCAGTAGATTCGTCATGCACAACACTTTGTACACATCATTCACAGGATCATAACCAAAAAAGGAGTATAAATCTCTTCTACTGGTTCTGACTCTAGGTAATGTGAAGAACTGGCCTGTGCTAGGATTTCCAATCCTCAATTTAGTATTATTTTGAAGACAGATTAAGCCACGTACTGGTGCAGTAAACATGTTCCTGTACCTACTATCCCCGGGATGATCCAGATTATTAGGTAAAATTAGCCTTTGATGATCAGAAGATGGATCCTCCAGAGAGCAGGAGTCTAAGTAATGCGACCGCCCCATATCACAGAGGAAAAGAAGACGCGGCCGAGACGAAGATCGAGTAATATACAAAGAACAGAAATCCTTGCTTCGGATTATCGATGACCAGTGTTTTGAAACAAAAACGAGCTTGGCTATGGACTTCGCCGGCAATTTCATAAGTATATCTACTTGCACATCCAGAGGAAGTATCGAAAACGGGTCGGTTTCATTATCAATTTCGTCTCTTTTTTTAGACCTCCTCGTCCTTTTCGCCATGACAATTCTTCACCTTCACTCTCGCCGCTTCGTCTTTTTGTCTCTCTTTACCGAGAAAACTTTACTCTTTTAACCTAATTACATTTCACGGCGATTTTTTACATTTTAGGGAATTTGTAAGCAAAATCCTCTTATTTTATATTTTTAACAGAAAAGTGCTCTTGTGTTTTTATTATGCAATTGAAACCCTTTTATTACTAAACTTTTGCTTTATCTATGGAGAATCTAATTGGCCTTTGGCAAAGCCCATTACATATTAACGAACCCAAATCTAAGTTAAAAGGCTAAGAAAGGTGGATTTCGTTTCACGACATTGACCACACTCTATATGAGGAAAGCGACGAAGCAGTTCAGTTTTATCTTTGTAAAGGTTTGATCTTTTGTAGGAAACTGAGTGTAAACTGATCAATCAAGGTGCCTTCAATCAGTAGCAAGATTGCAAGAACCGATAAAGGGTTCACCACATCCATAGTAAATGTATACATCTTCTATGTCCATACTATGAATGGAGCAGTGTGAGAAGTTGTCTAGCAATTAAGCATGTGGAACGATATGAAACTTCGATGTTAATGGTAACTTATATATGAAGGCGAGCTTAACTATTCAAGAATATTGTCTTCACAATCACAAATCAGCTCACACCTAATGAAACAGAGTCACTTGTATATTCCACTTTGACCTGAGTCAATGTCTGTCCTTCAAGTAATTAGTCTTTATAGTTCTGATTTGCAATTGTATATTAATCCACTTTGACCCGAGTTAAAAAGAGTTCACTCATAAACTAGGATTTTGTGGCATACCAAGAAACATCTAAAATTAAGTCTGCAAATGTGCAAAAATCCTAGTTTTCATCAATAGGTTCTCTTTCATTTGGAACAATACAAGGGTTGACTATAACAACTGAGGTCCAATGATTGATAATCATAAGTTTACCAGTTTACTAAACAGAATACAACTCCTCTTGAAGCATCTTACGTCATTTTCAATTTTAAGATAAAATTTAACTTAAGATTTAAACATAGGTTAAGATAGATTTTGATACAGATATTTATTTAAAAAATCTAAATCAATAAATATTTAATAAAAAAACATTTAAAAAGTTAAAAGAAATTTATCCAAATTATATCATTCGGTATTCTTTTATTTTGATTTAAGATTTATCCAAATATTTTTATTGTTTGGATAGAGTTTGTTCGGTATAGATAGAGTTCGGGTTTGAGTATTTATTTATAAAAATTCAAAATTTAAAGAGATTTAATAGAAAACCTCTAAAAAAAATTGTTTTTGATTTGGTTCGGGTACAAGTTTAGGTTTAGTTTTTCAAATACATAGATTTATGATCTATTAAAGTAATTTATCGTGTTCATTTCAGGTAAAGTTTCTCTAATTTAAATTAATTTCGGTTTGGAATTTGAACCTCTAAAATAACATTCCAAATATCAACACGGGTTTAAAAACTAAATAAACACGGTTAAAAAAATAATCAAATCTCACGCTATAGCGTGAGTATATATCTAGTCTGCATATAAAGTTTTACTTTAACTATGATGAATATATGGAAAGTATTCTTTATGAAACAAAAGCTAACCGAAAACAAAATGTAAATTTATTGAGAAGCAACAGGATTTAACGTACATTTGATAGAAGCATTGGACTCTCTACATGATCGAAATTGCAATCAATATACTCAATAGTTGGCATTGTTGACCTTTTGATCATAACTGATAAGAAAATACGGGTAAATGTGACTGCAGCAGATCGGTGCAAATATATGTTGGCCGGTACGACATGTACCCCTAAAACTGTAAAAGATATTCCCAACTAACTTTTGTTGGAATATCGATTTGATTAAAGAAGAAGAGGGTAAAGAGACTAAATAATAGAAGAACCAAAATTATGAAGTTTTATTTATCTGAAACTTGTTAATTTATATCAATACAAAACTGGTTTATATAGACAATTAAGAGACATGATACAATAGTTGCATCCTTTCACTCGTAACTGTCGGACAAACAACTTAACTAAACAATATGACTCTTGAGAAAAAACACAAACCTTCAGTAACTTGAGAACATGACCCTTGGTGGAAAGACATGATCGTGAATCTTATCTAACCATTGTAACCGTTGGTGTATAACCAACTTAATAGAAATCAATTATTACTAATTATACAACTATAGGAAAACTTTGTAACAATAGAAACTCAATTATAAACTAACAACTTTCTCCAACAAGAAGGAACCAACTGAGAAATTTTTGACCATTCTTCTTTCTTGGCATCTTGTGAGACAAGTAGATCAAGTCTAGGGTCATACTGCTCACATAAAGCTATCTGACCGCCATAGTTCACTAAGCGCTGGGTCCGGATACGCTCAGGTAACTTAACAACATTAAAGTCTTCAGATGTGAGATCGAAGCAGATTAAGCATCCTTCTTCCTTGATTCGACCGTAATAATACACTACCCCGTTGATACATATCCCTTTAGAATCATAAGCTGGAAGATGGGGATGCTTACAAGGAATTTTCCTCCATTTTTGCTTAGATCCTAAAGTGACAATTTGATGTGTTACCACAAGGTGGAGGAATGGCTTTTGAGTTCATCTTAGATCAGGCAAGTCATTAACTTACTATCATTGGCCTTTTCTAAAGAACCTGATTTTGCATCCTCTTTGGTATTTCGTTCTTGTATAATCTAATTGGTACATATCGGTTATAAGTAATCTAGTGTTGCTTTGTTACCTGTTGAGGCAAAAGAAGATACTTTTGTGATTAAAGTGCAATATCGTTTCTCTTTTATTTGTGTTTTCTTTTATTCTTTCTGCTTTAGCATATAACAGTATGTAGATGGTGAGTGTCATGCTTGATTGACCAAATCACTCCCTTCATTACTAGAATTGAAATCTACTAACGCTTTTTGCAATACCAATCATGTTCAGAACCTATGTAAAACAAAACCAATCATGATTCTTAAAGGTTTGTTTTGTTTTTTCAATCAGGTACTTAGATAATGGAATCATTTAGAGTTATATTTATGCAGCTTCTTATCTAGAATGCGACTCTGTGTTTGGATTTTACATTTCCTGGTTTGAATTTCAATATGAAATTGTGTTCTGTTTTATAATTTACAGCAAGTTTTTTTGTTCTTTTGTTTGGCATGTGATGATTCCATTATAGGATTCGTTTACTAATATGTGTTATTCCTCCAGAGATTCAACAATTCGATGAAATGGTTTGTTTTTTTATTTGATTTTAACTCAATTCCTTGTTTTGTCACTGCATTTAATTTTCTGCTTTTGGTTTTTTTTGTCTTCTATGTGCTTAACCTTTGATGAAATTAAGTTAGTTGATGAAGAAAAATTCATATGAAATTTGATGAGATCATTTTGTTGAGCTCACATCTGTCTGTAATTCATATGAAATTCAAAACGATTGGGGATACACTTATTAGCCTGTCCAATGAAGTATTATGGTATGACTGAAGCAGGGAAGCATTTGGGTGTGGCTGGACTTGGTGGGCTTGGTCATGTTGCTGTTAAGATTGCTAAAGCTTTTGGTTTGAAAGTTACTGTGATTAGTTCTTCTCCTGAAAAAGAAGATGAAGCTGTTAATCGGCTTGGTGCTGATTCGTTTCTTGTCACTACTGATCCTCAGAAAATGAAAGTAACAAAGAATGATCTCTAAGGTAGTTTGGTCCAATCTGATTTCCAGTTTAGTTTGGTCACTTTTGTTTGGTTTGTGAAAATTTAGGCTGCAATTGGAACAATGGACTTCATTATTGATATTATATCAGCAGTACATGCTCTGTATCTGTTGCTTGGTATGCTCAAAGTCAGTGGAAAGCTCATTGCTTTAAGCTTACCTGATAAGCCTCTTGAGAAACCAATGTTCCCTCTTGTTCTAGGTACAGAGAGGGATGAAAGAGACACAAGAGATGCTTGATTTTTGCGCTATGCACAACATTATGGCTGATATTGAATTGATTAAAATGGATGAGATTAACTCTACCATGGAGAGGCTTGCTAAGTTTGATGTTAGATACAAACACTTGTACAACTAATCATTTTTTTTTAAGAACCCCAAGTGGGGTTCTACCATTGGAACCTCGAAAATGTTAAAAGCAAAACAAGAGTTCTTAACTTGTAATAAATCATTATATTATTTAAAAAAATGTTAAGAACCCATTAGGGTTCTAATGGTTAGAGATGGTCTAACATTTCAGGGGATTTGTAAACAAAAGCCTCCTAATTTATATGTATTACCTAAAAGTCCTCTTATGTTTTTATTGCGTATTTGAAACTTATGTTAACCTAGTCATTTTAAAATCAAAATTAGTCGATTTAACATCTGTTAAATAACACTAACCAATTCACTTCATCGTCTTCTATGCTAATGTATATCTTCTGTGGATACACAAGTCTACTGTTACTTGATGAAGAAGCAAGAGATATTGACGCAAAGTAGTTTCACGATGCTTACAGTGACTTCAGCTTTCCACTTAGTGGTTGTGGCTATAATGAAAGACTGAAGATACACCTCCAGATGAGTATTCATAGAAGAAATATGGGCAGAAACTGATTAAGGGTTCATGTAAATTTTATGATTTGTTTTGTTTTTGATTTGTGAGAGGTTGTCAAGCAAGGAAGCATGTGGAGCAATATGAAATTTCGATGTTAATTTTAACTTATGAATGCGAGCTTAACCATTCAAGACTATTGTTTTCAAAATCACAATCAGCTCACACCTGATTTGCATGACTCTATGAAATGATGCGATTGCCTCATTCCATAGATGAAAAGTAGATGAGGCCGAGTCAACGATCGAATAATATACAAATTGGTGAAATCTTTACTGCAAATGATCGATGCCAAGTGTTTTGAAACAAAATGAGCTTGGCTACGGATTTTGCTGGCAATTTAAGAAGTATCTCTACTAACATATCAAGAGGAAGCATCGAAAACGGGTCCTTTTCATTATCACCGTCGTCTCTTTTCTTAGACCTTCTGGTCCTTATCGTAATCAGTAACTGAGATTGCAGATTCCTCCAGATAAGTGGGCAGAAACCAATAAAGGACCACATCCACCGTAAATATATACATCTTTTGGTAAAAGATTCATGCAAATCTATGTCGTTTTGATTTTCTTTTTCTTTTTTTGTGGTTGCAGGGGATACTATAAACGTAGAAGTGTGAGAGTCGTCCAGCAAGGAAGCTCCAAACCTTTATTGATTATCAAAACTCAACTACAGAGTCCCTAATACTGATCTCGAGCTCATCAAACCTTTTTGCATCTACTCTCGGTCTTTGTAGTTCTGATTTGCAATTGTATATTCTACTTTGACCCGAGTTAAAAAGTTTTCTTCTGAACTACAATTCTGTGACAGTACCAAGAAACATTCAACAATTTGGATTCAACCAAGCTTTATCTTAAATTTTTATGCAACTGTTCGTATAAAGTTTATAGCTCTGACCTATATCGTTGCATCCTAAATCAAATTATAAAAAATTGTCAACCAGATCCACAAAAGTCAAACAACTTTTGTACGAAATCAAATTATAAGAAACTGTCAACAAAATCCATAAAAATTAAAAAACTGTTGTTCAAAATCTGAAAAGAGAAGCAACATCAAAAGATTCAACTTACACTGATAGAACTATAGGAATCTCTACGTAATCGAAATAGAATTTGATATCAAAGTTATCTATCATTTCTTCAATCACAACTCTTTTTGCAGTGTTTTCCTTGAGATCGTAACTTATAAAAAAGTACGGGTAATGGGATAAGTAAGTGTATAGTGCAAATATAAGTTGGCCAGTACTAAGTGTACCCATGAAACGGAATGTTTCTCGAGCCGTCCCAACTAAATCAGCCCAAGAAGAAATCAAGTGAGACACTTTTGACCATTCTTGTTTCTTAGCATCTTGTACAACCCACAGGTCAAGTGTAGCGTTAAACTGATTCCATAAAGCTATCTTCCCTCCGTAATTCACTAAGCCCATGTTCGGAATATAAACACCCTCAGGTAACTTAATGACAATAAAGTCTTCAGATTTGAGATCGAAGCAAATTACAGATTCATCATTTTTGATCCAAGCATAATAATACACTACCCCATTAATGCATATCCCTTCAGAATCAAAAACAGGAAGATGGGGATACTTACATGCGATCTTCCTCCATTTTTGTTTAGGTCCTAGAGTGAAAACTTGATGTTCCTCGGACACAACTGGAGATTTACGTTTTGCCTCTGTCATGCACAACATTTTGTAAACATCATTCTCAGGATCATACCCAAAAAAGGAGAACAAACGTCTTCTCCTGGTTTTGACTCTGGGTAATGTTAAGAACTGACCCGTGCTAGGATTTTCAATCCTCACATTAGTACCATTTCTAAGGCAGATCAAACCGCGCACGGGTGGAGAAAACACATTCTTGCGCCACGACATACCATTATCCGGATGAGAAGGTATGCTTATCATTTGATAATCAGAAGATGGATCATCCTGGGAGCATGACTCTAAAAAATGCGTCTGCATTTTGTTATAGATGAAAAGAAGACGCGGCCGAGTCAAAGATTGAGTAATATACAACTTAATGAAATCTTTTCTGCATATTACCGAGGACCAATGTTTTGAAACAAAGATGAGTCTGGCTACATATTTTGCCGGTAACTTCAGGAGTATCATTACTACGACATCGAGAGGAAGCATACAAAATGGATCCATACACTGTTGATTCTTTGTGGTGTGTTTCTTCGTGAGGCTATTCATGCTGCTTCACTTCTTCCTATCACCTTATCCTATTTATCCCTAGATATTATGCCCAAAGCAGAACAAAATATCTTATATTAATACTCTCTTTTTTCTTGTTTTCTCCGCCGGTTGGATCGATAAAACCCAATCTTCTAATCGATAAGAAAGTCTATTGATTCACCAAGTCTATTAGATGACCAAGACAAATCCATTTGATTGATCGATAAAGCCCAACCCATAAGTCAGACTCTACTTATCGAAGGTGCAAAAGACGTAGAAATGGATATTAACCACCAAATATACTTTCCTAATACTCTCTATTTTTTAAATGATGAATTTTCTAAATATTTTAGCGAGATGTGTAGTCTCCATTAAAATATTTAAATAAGACAAAAAAGTTGGTCAGTCTCCCTGATTATACATCTTCAAAACTTATGTGCTATCTATCGCGAATGCTATCTCTAACATTTAATGCGAAATCATGCACACTATTACCTAGAGAAGAATTTTAAATTCTGAGTATAGTGAAAAAAGCCTTCTCTTAATTCCACAAGCTTTCATTCTTTTAAATTCTGCTAAAGAAATCGATTTTTCTGTTTCTTTTCTTTTTGCACAGCAAATTGTTTTTCTTTTTTTCTGCGGAACGAATTGGCAAAAAGTAATAATTTAAACTTGGATTGGCGTTTCGTCACAAATATTTTGCATTAAAGAATGTGGTGTAATTGAAATCACATATTATTATAATGGAAATAGTCCTATGATCAGTATTGATTTTACACTAAAACTTGTGTCCCATTTCATATGATTTTTTTCCTTTGGAAGGGATATACTACAAAAGCTGCGCAGCTTGAAAGCTTGTCCAACAAGGAAGCATGTAGAGCGATGTTGATTGTGACTTACGTAAGCGACCACTAGCTCCTTATTTCCCTCGATAGGGATAACTGTAGCAATTCACTCTAATTAAAAATAGCCATCAACGCTTAACTTAACTAATACCACAAATATAAAAATCTCGTAAGACACAATATGTTAAATATCTAGATTTAAAAGAAATGCGATCTGCCTGGAGCCTCACCTAGCCGGAACCAAACCTATCACCAGCGAAACGCCTCCTCTGTCTAGTACTTCACAGATGTGGCTTGGTCCGCCTCATCTTCATGCTGCAGGTATCGGCTGGATTTTCATGTCCAATGGAGTTATTACTCACCAATTTAGTGAAGGAATTGAGTCAGCGGTTTCTCCCCTCTTGAGTGAAGCTCTAGCTATTCGAAGAGCCCTCATATCAGCTATAGAAGCTGGATATACAGATCTAGAGTTAAATTCAGATCCTCTCTACCTCATCAATGCCATCAATGGTGGCTTGCAACCAGCTGAGATTTATGGAGTCATTTATGACATATCCACCTATCTCCTTGCTTTTTCTACATGTTTCTTTAAGTGTGTACCGAGGCTTCAAAATGCTGAAGCGGATCGTTTAGCCAAATTGGGCCTTTGTAACCAAAATTGAGCAGTTTAATTAAAAGTCCAGTAGAGACTGGTTTTAAAAAAAAAAAAAAAAAAAGTGATTTCCTTGCAAAATTATGAGTTTTTAAATAGAGATTTTTTTTTTTGCCTAGGACAGGTGACCCAGTGGTGTTATCACTTTAAAAATTCTCAAGGCACTAGGGATCGAACCCCCTACCTGCAGTTGAAGGAGGAGAATTAAAAAAAGCCACTAGGCTAGTTGACAAAAAAAAAGAAGAGATTTTAAAATTCTAATCAAAATCAATATCATATGTTATTTGTTATTTCATTTGTAAATCTTATATATTAAAGTGGGAGATACTTTCATTTAGACTATGTTAAAACTATATAATAAAATTAATATATAGTTTGTAACAACCCTTAAAATAGGCTTAAAATAGGCTTTGTTATAAATATTTATTTAAAAAATCTAAATAAATAAAGATTAATGAAAAAACATTTCAAAAAAAAAATTGGTTACAAATTTGGATATTGATTTGGTTCCGGTTCTGGTTTGGATTCGATTTTTCGGTTATATAGATTTAGGATACATTTTGGTATTCTATCGGGTTTCAGTTCATCTAATTTGGTTTTCCTTATCTTGTTTGGATAAAGTTTGGTCTGGTATAGGTCGAGTTCGGGTTCGAGTATTTATATATAAAAATTCAAAATTAAAAGAGATTTAATAGAAAAACTAAAAAAAAAATTTGTTCTTGATTTGATTCGAGTTCAGGTTTAGATTTGGTTTTTAAAATACACATATTTAAGATCTATTAAGGTAATTTAACGTGTTTTGTTTAGGTTCAGTTTCGGTTTCACTAATTCTGGTTAATTTCAGTTCGGATTTTGGACCTCTAAAACAACATTCAAAATATCAACACGGGTTTAGGAACCAAATAAACACGGTTGAAAAAATAATCAAATCCCACGCTATAGCGTGGATATAATCCTAGTACTATTTAAAACCACCACTTATTTAATATCGGGGATCTGAGTATGAATTTGTCTTTTTTTTTTAATGAATTGAATAAAATTTCTAGTGAATTTCTTAAAAATACAAAATTCGAATTTTTATCCAAAACATGTTATGTTATTCTGAGTTAAAGCTGCAAAATTCAGATTTTATAACAAAAAAAAAAATTCGACATAAAATTTTAAGTATTACAGAAATTTCTAAATCCCATATCAAATAATTGTCCAAAATATCATATGCTTCTTCCCAAAATTTTAGGATATGTTCAAATAAAAATTTTACTATGTTTAGCGAGATGTGTAATTTTAATTAACTTACTCAAGAATATTGTCCTCAAAAATTAAAATTACATCTGACAAGAACTCAAAGTCATAGGAAGCTTCTCACATTAGAAGTTTAATCGAGAGAACAGACACAGTCTTCACATCCATCAAAACTCAACATTGTAACATTCTTAGGAAAAACAATAAAAGTAACATTATTAATGAAATAAAAGCTAAGTAAAAACAAAAAAAAAACAACTATGTCCGAAATCTAGAAAAAGAAGCAACACCAAAGGATTCAATTTATATTTGATAGAACCATAGGACTCTCTACATGATCAAGATAGAGTTTGACATAAGGAGAGTTATTTTCAATTCCTTCAATCACAACTTTTTTGGCAATATTTTCCTTGGGATCGTAAGTGATAAGAAAGTACGGCCAAGCAAGATAGTGAAGATACAGTGCAAATATAAGCTGGCCTGTACGAAGTCTACCCTCAAAACTCAAACTTCTATTCCCGACTAATCTGTCCAAGAAGGAACCATATGAGAAACTTCAGACCATTCTTGTTTCTTGGCATCTTGTAGAACCCACAATTTAAGTCTAGCCTTGAGCTGTGGCATCCTAATTAAAGCTATCTTTCCGCAATAGTTGACTAGGGATTTGGTATCCTCAGGTAACTTAACAACATTGAAGTTTTCAGATGTAAGATCGAAACAGATTAAAGATCCTTCACTTTTGATCCAAGCATAATAATACACAACCCCATTGATGCATATACCGTTAGTTTTACCAGGAGGAAGATGGGGATGCTTACATGTGATCTTCCTCCATTTTTGTTTAGGTCCTAAAGTGAAAACTTGATGCTCTTCAGTCACAGCTTGAAAATCACGTCTTCGGTTTATAGTATGCAGTACGGTCATGGACAACACTTTGTATACGTTATTCACTGGATCATACCCAAAAAAAGAGAATATACCTCTTCTCTTGGTGTTAACTTTAGGTAATGTTAAGAACTGGCCCGTGCTAGGATTTCCAATCATCACTTTAGTATCTTTTTGACGTAAAATCAAGCCGCGGATAGGTGTAGAAGTACAATACAAGCCATGCTGAGTTATGTTTACCTTTTGATGATCAGAACGTGGATCTTTCTGGGAGCAAGACTCTAAGAACTCCGATTGCATATCATAGACGACTACGAAAAGAAAACGCCGCCGAGTAATGATCAAGTCATATACAACGTGGTGAAGTCTTTGCTGCGAATGATCGAGAACCAGTGTTTTGATGCAAAGGTGAGTCTAGCTATGGATTCCTCCGGCAATTTCAGAAGTATCTCTACCACCATATCTAGAGGAAGTACCGCAAACGGGTCGTTTTCATCAATGCTTCGTCTCTTTTCTTAGTCCTCTTGCTCGATCTCGTGTTCCTGGCGATTATTCACTTCTTTCTAGTCGTTTTGTTTTTGTGGATCTCTCCTAACCCTAATGTTTTTACTTCTTAAACCTAATAGTAGTATTAATACATTTTCTACGCCGACATTACTTTAACATTTTAGGGAATTTGTAAACAAAAGCCTCCAATGCGGAGAAGGCAGTTCCCACTAATTGTGTCATTTGCTATCACAATCAACAAAAGTCAAGGGCAGAGACTCAGACATATTGGTCTGTATTTACCTAAACCGGTTTTTTCACATGGGCAGCTGTACGTGGCATTGTCTAGGGTTAACAGGAAATCATGCCTTAAGATTTTGATAACGGATAAGAAAGGGAAACCCCAGAAGAGAACTATAAATGTTGTGTTCAAAGAGGTGTTCCAAAATGTTGTTTAGTTATCACTATGTAATATGTTACTACTTTCTCATGTACAATCACTATGTATATCACTTTAAATGTTGGAGTGTGACTGTATTTTCTTTACTTGTTTGTACTTTACGGAAACTACCAGTATATTCACACAAGAGGTATTATAAAATGCACAGCCAATACTCATTCAACATAACCACTTACATGTTGAATAACTCCTAAAAGTCTAACCAAACAACTCAGAATTTTTATGCTAACCAGTGTTCATATTAATCCCTATGCTTATATAGACTTCTACAATTGTGAAGAGGGGAAACTGAGTGGATTACCTTTCGCATGTTTTCCTATTGACTGCGACTCTGGCCTTTGATGAAGCGTGTGTCCAACTGGTGTCTTAATGCCTATCTTTTCTGAATATACTTATGATGCAAACATTAGAAACCAATTATAGTTTGTATTAAACATAAATGGTTGTAATATAACTGCTGAAGATTTGAAACTAATGCTAGATAACAAACTTTACGCTATACAAATTAGTAAATGAGAACTTATCTTCTGGTACTTCTTTCATTTTTTATTTTTTTATTTTTGCAGGATTGTGTTAAACTGTCTTGCTTCAATACTATATATTTGGACTGCAAGATCCAATTACTATCGAGTTATATCGATTCCCTTCCATTTCTCATAAACATGTTGTGTACCTGGATCCAATATTGTCTACAAAACAGATCATATCGATGCTATTATCTAACATATTTGAGATTGTGTAAACCATTTACTATGAACTAAAGAAAATCTAGCTACTCAAGATGACTTGGTTTCAGCTTATTTCACCTCATTAGCTTTCAATTACGATCTGGGTTACTCACACAACACTACAAATTAAATACGTACCCGTGTATTTGGAATGAAACAGTCGGAAAATCCATGAATATTTCTCATCTTCAAGCAATACGAAGATTGATGCAGCTATTGTTTTCTGATTACATTGCGGTTGAATTCATTTCCCTCAGGTGATTAGGTATTAGTTTTTTTTGCCGCGATTTTTTTTTCCCCTTTTCAACTTTTTCCTTCTTTGCTTTCTGATTGCTGTCTACACATTAAATCATCAAAGAAGTTAATTCCATGCATTATACTAGGCCCAAATTGAAATGTTTGCCACTTATTATATTTGTTATCTTCTTTGACTCATATAGAATGAGCTTTTGCTTAAAAATCTACAAACCAAATTGGTAACCCTAGCATAAAATATTAGTCACACAAAATGGAAAATTTTATTACCATTGGTTAATTTATACAGTGGCCTATTAATCATTTCAGTTAATGGTTTTCACACATTGGAACAATGCGCTTACATGTTTTAAATCCGTTCCAATCAGTACTTACCATAAATTTAAGTATAAATTACATCATTAATTATTTATAACATCACAAGTGTGGACAAAAAACTGTGGTTTTATAATTTAAGTATTCAGATTTCGGTTGCCTAAAATAAACTTAAAAATAATGCGTAAAAGTTTCAAACCACTGTTTTATAGTTATTTATCCAACAACACACTTTACTATACCCATACTTTGTGATATGTATAAAGTAACTAAAAAAATAGAGTTATTTAATCATTCGCAAAATAAACGAGTAAATTCGAAAAATTTATACTTGCTATTTGTTTCCCAATAAAAATAACAATGCCAAAGGTTATTAAACACTATGTACAAATAACACTCAATATATTTTTAAAACATTTGATTACTTTCTTATGCAATGTACATTTAATATGCAAAACTGTATTTGTATTTTGCTAATGTAGTGTACAACTCGGCACAACTTCAAAAAAACATATTTAGCAATATATCAAAATTTCATATAACCCGCGCTACCAGCGCGGGTACTATCCTAGTTTCATAATTAATGTGTAAAACATATATATCATGTATCTTATTTAAAACCCGATAAAGAAAAGAGTATCTTATTCAAAAACTTTTTTGACAAAAAGTCGTTTTTCTCTTTAAAACTTGGAATGGTATCCATCTGAAGCTGAATCAGAAAAATTTGAAGTTCACAGATCCTTGGAGTAACGAAGGAGATAAGAGCAATTCGGGATAGGTATTTCGAGACCAAACAGAAGGCGTTTAATGGTAATGCGAAAGCTTTCCCTAAGACTAGAACAGTGTTGGAAATTGAACTGGAATCCTTATATACGATGGTTGGTTCAATCAATGGTCTCTTTAGGCTATGATTTGAGACAGATTCAAAGACTGCTTTGGAAGCATTGCAAAATGAGGAGGAATGGTTATTCCATAAACGGATGATTCATGATATAAAGTCCCTAATTGCTACGTTACAGGAATTATCAGTGAGGTTTACCAATAGAGAGGCCAATCAAGTAGCTAGGAAGTCGATTTCTCTTTCAGAATTATGATCTTATGCTTTACTCTGTAGTGCTCAAAGTGGTTAGAATGCTTTGTTGAAAGCCATAACTGAGTTGAATTAATATGAGTTTTGCATTAATACTCGTGAGTTCTATTTCACATAATTTGTTCTTTTTTAGTTTGCAAGGGTTCGAACTGCGCAGCTTGAGAACTAAGAAAGCATGTGGACCGATGTTGAATGTGACTTACGTAAGCGAAGATCAACATTGAAGAATATTGAGTCTTCACAATCAAACACAATTAATTCTTCAGGTATTGGCATATATAGTTTTACTCAGGATTGTAAGAGAAAATATATAATCAATACAAAACTCTTGATGAAGATATAAAAAGTAAACTATCTTTATGAAGTAAAAGATAAGCCAATATAAAACAGAAACAATTGTTGTCCGAAGTCCAAAATGAGAAGTAACACGAATGCATTCAACTTACAAATTTGATAGAATCATAGGACTTTCTACATGATCGATATAGAGGTCGATAAAGTATCTTTCTCCAATTCCTTCAATCACAACTGTTTTGGCATTGTTTTCTTTGGGATCGTAACTGATAAGAAAGTAAGCTGCATAAATGAATGCTGTGAAACAGAGTGGTGCAAATATAAGCTGGCCTGTACTAAGTGTACCCTTGAACATGAATGATGAAGCTGATAAATTAGGAACCAAGATAGAAACTTGCAGCCATTCATGTTTCTTTGCATCTTGTAGAACCCAGAGCATAAGTGTATCGTTATGGTCACTCCTATTTATAGCCAACTTGTCGCCGTAGTTTGCTAGAAATGGGATACCCTCATCCGCAGGTAACTTAACAACACTAAAGTCTTCAGATGTAAAATCGAAGCAGATTAAACATCCTTGATCTTTGATCCAAGCATAATAATACACAACTCCATTGATGTAACTGAATGCATTAAAAGGACGGTGGGGATGCTTACATTTGATCTTCTTCCATTTTTTTTTAGATCCTAAAGTGAAAACTTGATGCTCATCAGACACAATTCCAGATTTACGAACCGTAATGCACAACACTTTGTGTACATCATTCACGGAATCATACCCAAAAAAAGAGAATAAAATTCTTCCCTTGAATTTGATTCTAGGTAGTGTTAAGAACTGGCCAGTGCTTGGATTTCCAATCATCACTTTAGTTTCATTACTATAACAGATCAAGCCACGGACAGGTTGAGAAAGAACTCCGACATGTTGGTTAATACGCGGAGTTATGTTTACCTTTTGATGATCAGAATTTGGATCCTCCTGAGAGCAAGATTCTAAGACCTGCAACATGTTGTTTAAGACGACTTGGAAAAGAAAACGTGGCCGAGTCGAGGATCGAGTCATATGCAACGTAGTGAATTCTTTGCTGCGGATGATCGATGACAAGTGTTTTGATACGAAGATGAGCATGGCTATGGATTTTACCGGCAATTTCATTAATATCTCCACTATCAGATCCAGCGGAAGTATTGAAAATGGATCGGAACATTGTTGATTCTTCGTGATAGTCTTTTTCATCCAGAGACACTTCATGCCGTTTTCAGTTTCTCTATCACGTTGATCTTTCTTAGCCCTAAATAGTGTACACAAAGCATAACAAAAACCCTAATTAATATATTTTAGAAAAAAAAAATTGTTGGCAAAAGTGAATATTCAAAAATATTTTATTAAATGAATGATTATGAAATAAATTAAAATAATATAAGTATTTTTAATTTGTATTTTTTTTTTAAAAGTAAACGATTTCTTAACTGATGTGTAAGAACATAAATAATTTTCTTTTAACAGAAAGTCGTTTTTTCTCTTTAAAAGACAAGAAAACAATAATTAAAAATTGGATGTTGGAGTATGAATCCACTTAGAACCAAGATGGCATCTGACATACTTATAAACTTCAATGATTGAATTCAGAAACATTAGATGATGTTGATGTAGAGAAGATAAACTTAATGTTTGAGCTATCGGATGATGATGTTGAGCTTCATATCCCTGAAACAGAGGTAACTTTAGTGACAATTATCCCAACTCTGAAACTTGTAGGTCGGGAGGCAAAGACGAGGCTTCTGGTCATGTCAGTACAAGGTTAAAACTTAGAAGAGAACAGAGCATATGTTCGAATATCGAATATGATGTATTGCGTGAGGTTTATATTAGAGTGCATATGTTATATCATTAACATTTTAGTATTTACCAGTAATTGTATTGTCAATAGTGTTGTTCATATTATAGTTAATTGTAGTTATCGTTTTCAAAATGAATAAGAAGGAAAGGGCAATCCATGAAGTCAGATCTAAGAGAGCTAGATCTGAAACTCTGGATTCCTCACGATTTGGAGGTCTTGGAGAGAGTGAGAGTGTAAGAAACTAGAATCTAATGATATAACATCTGCACTCTAATATAAACCTCACTGTTAACAATACAATTATTGGTAAAAAGTATAAGGCCTATGATATCTGCACTCTAATATAAACCTGCCCAACACATTATGTAATAAAGTTTCAGGGTTTATGGTTTCTGTGCAATTCTAAGCTTGAATTGCTCTGATTTAAACTTGAATGTGCGAGAAATTTTAGAACAAATAAAGGGAAGACAAGCAATTTAACGAGTTCAGTTCCAATGAGGAACTTACATCTCGCCAGAGCTCAAACCAGAACTCCGGATTCCACTAATCAACCAAAGAACTCAAAACCGAGTTCACCTTTCTCTTTACAATCTCTCTTTTCTCTCTCTCAACTCTCTTCTTCCTCTGTGTTCTTCTCTCACCGATAAAACCCAGAAAAACAAACTTAGAAATTCTTCGAACCAACAACCTGATGCAATTAACCTAAGACTATATAGCGATACTTAACGGAAACTTATAAACTGAATCCGTTAAGTCACTTACAACAGAATTGATTAACGGAACAACCCAGCTCACGCTCGCGAGAAGAAGTTTAAAAGAAACTTGATTCAGCTGATCTGATTTCGGTCTTAATGTTCAATTACCGGTTTGATACTAAACCATGACCATTAAACCGAACGCAGTTAAACCACTGCAAACCTTGCTTCATACTTCTATGTGTAAAAGAGACTTCTTCACACTTAAAATAAACACACTTGATCTTGGCTATTAATTTTCAGTTTCAATATTCGAACATATGCTCTGTTCTCTTCTATCCTTGTACTGACACATGACCTGAAGCCTTGTATTTGCCTCCCAACCTGCGAATTTCCAATGTTAGGAAATCATAAAAGATCATTTTCTTGAAGTTCAGACTGAAAGAGTTTCAGAGTTCGGTTTATTGTCACTAAAGTTACCTGTTACATATAGTTATTGGAAACAGTATGGCCGCTTTGGACAGCAAAATGGTTAGATATATATTTTTAGCAGTTTTTCCATCCGATTTTGATTCTAAGAAGTTGTAAATCGCATGAGTTTATGTTATCAATCGAATTTTGTTAATCCGATTATTCATGAAAAAAAAGAATCATTACACTCTATTCTTATATCGATAGACAAAAAAAACTACAGAAGGTTAATGATCCTTCTTAATTTAAATATTCACTTTAATCACGAGTTTGATTTCTATATATACTCCTGAACATCACCAAATCTTTGCTTGAAAGGATAGCTTTCTATTCATTGCATTAGTTAGTGACCAAAACAATGGAAAACAAAGATATCATTTGCATCAACAACGTACCTGAAGAAGGGTAACACTTCACGCAAAAAGAAAAGAAGGGTATCAAGTAAGTTCTAACACTAGGAATTAATAAAATAACAGCGAGAAAAACGAGCCTGATCAAGAGAAAATACATTACAACGATCAATCAAAAGCCAACACCGATAGATCTTAGCATCTTCCACAATCTAAAATAACAATAAAGGTACAAGTATATCACATAAACAGAAGCCAAACCAGTGCGACTTATAAACTAAACCTTAGATAAATAAAAATAATCTCGAGGCGTCCTTCTCTTGTATATATACACAGTGAACTAATCACAAGATATTCACATGGCAAAGCAGCAGAGAGCAGATTCAGAAATTCCAGAAAGAAAAAGAGTAGCTCATAAGAAACCTGATTCATCCTTATTGGGACAACTATGTATGTAAACTTGACACATGAATCTATACTACAAGTAAGAAAAAACAGAAAAAGCCAGCATCAACAATGCCCAATTTCACGTAGATTCCAAGTTGAAACCAGGAAACTAGTCCCTGCATATATATACCAGCAAGGAAGTCTGCAAATGTATCCTTTGCTGAAATCCTAATTTACATCCATTGGTTTACTAAACCGACCACAACTCTTCTGGTATTTGCAACTATATATTGTAACAGAAAATATAGAATCAATACAAAACTGTTAATGAAGATATAGAAAGCATTCTTTGTGAAACAAAAGCTAAGCGAACACAAAATGTAAATAAAAATGAGAAGCAACATCAAAGTATTTAACTAACATTTGATAGAAACATTGGATTCTCTACATGATCGAGAGAGAAATCGAAATAATCAAAGTTAATTTCAATTCCTTCAATCACAACTTTTTTTAGCAATGTGTTTCTTGAGATCGTAACTGATGAAAAAGTACGGACCCGGGTAATAGGACTTGTAAATGAGCGGTGCAAATATAAGCTGGCCTGTACTAAGTGTACCCTTGAATCTCAATGTGCTAGTCCCAACAAAATCTGATAAAATAGGAACCAAGTGAGAAACTTTTGACCATTCTTGTTTTTCGGCATCTTGTAGAACCCAGAAGTTAAGTGTAGTAAAGCTATCTTCCCGCCGTAGTTCACTAGACACTCAATATCCTTGGGTAACTTAACGACATTAAAGTCTTCAGATGTGAGATCGAAGCAGATTAAAGTTCCTTCATTTTTAATCCGAGCATAATAATGCACAACTAGATTGATGCATTCAGATGCAGAAAGTGGAAGATGGGGATGCTTACATGCCATCTTCCTCCATTTTTGATTAGGTCTTAGAGTGAAAACTTGATGCTCATTGGACACATCTTGAGATTTGCAAATTCTAATTCTTGGAGAATGAGCCACCAAGAATGGGTTGTATCTTCTTAAGGATCTTGAGCGCAATCCGAATTTATCTTGTTTTTCTAGTTCTAGTAGTATTGTTGAGAATGTTGTGTGGTATGCTAGACATGGTCACCCTCATAATCGTGCTTTGAGTTTGATATTTCCTAGTATTTTATTTAAAAATGATGATTGTGAAGCTTGCATACTTGGGAAACATTGCAAGTCAGTGTTCCCTAAGTCTT
>OVAX01000954.1:28728-59039 GCA_900406405.1 Lepidium africanum | reverse complement strand
GGAAGAAGAAAAGTGGAGATCAAACGAATTGAGAACAAAAGCAATCGACAAATCACTTTCTGTAAACGAAGAAATGGTTTAATGGAGAAAGCTCGTCAACTCTCAGTTCTTTGTAGTTGCTCCGTCGCTCTTTCCATTGTCTCAGTCACCGGAAAAATCTACAGCTTCTCCTCCGGCGAGAGGTATAACTATTTCCCTATTTTGTTTGTTTCTCTTTAGTTAAGTTTGCTCAAGAACATAAGACTAGTTAGGGTTGTTTTCCCCCTTTCGAATCGTTATATCTGTTCGACTGTCTCTATGTGTTGATTTAACCAAATTCTTAATTATACAATGTGGCGGTTATATATGTTCTTGGTGTAATTAGTTTTTTTTTTAATTAAAAAAATTGTTCCAGGGATTTGTTTGTTTCTATATTATTTTTGTGAGAATATCATTGCATTGCATGCATTGGCTAGGAGAGATTTGTCTACACGTGTTAACCAGTCAGTTATGTGTCTTTAATAGGTTTTCATGTCCTCTTGATTTTGTGTTGCTACTATAGTGTTATAAGAACAATGTAGATTGTTCAATTTGAGATTATTTTAGCCTTATTATCCTCTTGTTGAGATAGACATATTACTTTGGCTATAATGATATGGATCATTGGAAATTGTTAGATGTAAAACAGGCTCTGATTGATGATTTTAACACATGTTCATCACTCTTGGATACTGATTTTTGTGTTTATTTTTGTCATTGATAACTCAACACATGCATGATTACCAAATTTGAACATGAAACACATTACTGATCTCCAGTACAAGTGAATAGGCTACAAGCCCTTGTTATCAACCAAATTTTGTCCTCTTTAGTTGTAGTTTTTTTGTGAGCATATAACAACTGACAAGATACATGCGTAAGTTGCCAAGTAGATCGTCTTGTCTCTTCTAGAATTGTTTGCTTCTCGTTTGTAGTGCTTTTGTTTTTTCTTTCGTTTTTGAGTTATTGGGTCTCATGGGCCATATAGACTTAGCCTTTGCAACCATTTGGTTCAATACATTTCCTTTATAGCCTTTCTTAAGTAGTTACAATGAACCGAATTTGGGACCTTGTGGTATGGATATGTAAACCTTTGTTAGTTGTTACTATATATAAAGCTTCGTGTCATTATCACTAATGCTTGATCATGAGGGTATATTGTCAAATTGGCAAATTACTTGCAAGGATTATAGTCGGTCAAAACTCAGAGTGGTAGCTAGTTTTTTTGGTAGTTCATTTGATAACTTAACTTAGTGGCACTATGCAGAAGTGTTTTTGATTACGAATGTGCTTGAGTAATTGCATTGTCTGAAATCACAACTTAGGATGCTATTACTCATTGGGAGAAATTGTCCATATTGTAGGCAAATATTTATCTAACACCTTTCTAAGTCGAAACAAATTCATCGGCTGGAAAGTTGAATATATATAACCAAAACTTAATATGAACTTGGTAGTTATTAGAGTTGTTATTTGAAATGTTAGAAGTTAGAGATTATGGTTTTATATTTACTATTTCAAGTAGTAAATTTTCCATATATATGTATATATATATGCATTGACATAAAATGAAAGAAAGATGGTGAACTTGACCAAAAGAAACAGTAGACTGAAAAGTTATAAGTAAACTGTAAACAATTCCATAAGAAAATATGGATACATAAGTTAGAAAATTAGGAAAGAACTATTAGTTAACTATTGTTGTGTTGTAAACTAACACTTCTATATAGAAGTCTTGAGTAAGGTAAACTAATTACCAAAACTATAACTAAGTGTTTTGGTCCTATATTAGTTTCATAGTTTCAAAACAATTTGGCATGACTATTATATCTAATTGCGGTTTTGTTTAATTTTGATTTTTATTCAGCATGGACAAGCTCCTCAGTGATTATGAACTACAACATGCTAATGAACTTAAAACCTTGGTAAGCTTTTCTTTAAACCATGCACATCTACGTGAATCCTTTAAAAGCTATCTAGAGTCCATTATTGAGATGGTTGCTATGTTCTTCACTACCAGTATTGACCAGAAATAGTCAGGACAAGGTTCTAAACTTGTATACCAAACTTGGCTCTAGAGGCTTAGAATCATATGTTGTCATCCTTATACATACTCACTGCTGTCATGTTAGAATCTTGTTGCACATCAGTTATGTTTATGATTTTGAGTGGTAATCCTTCTCCTTTGAGCTAGCTTTTGGATGAGTGGTAATTCTTCTCCTTTGAGCTACCTAATTAGGTCCACACTAATAAAGTCGTCTAAGACCTATGTAACTGAAATAAGAATATAGAAGCTTAGCCAGACTAGTCCATTGAGTTGGTTGTTATGTAGATGATTTGTACAGTGTCTTATCGTTATATAGAGAGATCAGCATTGAGGTACAACGTTCTTCACTACCAATGATGCTCTAAGAAGTCTATGGCAAGGTTTTAAACTTGTCGTATAACTTAATCCTCGAGGGTCAGAATCATGTCTGTCTCTTTTAAACACAAGAAATTTACAATCTTTCGTTCATGGCAGGATCTTGCAGAAAAGACTCGGAATTATCTTTCCTACAAGGATTTGCTAGGATTAGTTCAATGGTTAGCACTTAAACTACTTATTTAGACTCTTCCTCTCATCAGAAAAAGGGTTTCTTTTGTTGATTTATGAATATGCAGCAAGCTTGAAGATGCAAAAAGCGATAATGTAAGTGTACATTCTCTAATATCCATAGAAGAGCAGCTCAAGACTGCTCTGTCTCTAACTAGAGCTAGGAAGGTATATATGCTCTTACTTAGTTATTGCTTCTATCTACTTGGAATCATGTTTCCAAATTGACACAATCCACAATGTCTTGTTGCAGACAGAGCTAATGATGGAGCTTGTGAAGACCCTTCAGGATAAGGTTAGTAAATTGGATTCATTCACTGTTGGCTATGTAGATTCTTCAATCCTTTTACCCTTAGAGTATGAGAACACTAGACCAAGTTTAGTTCTTTAAATATGCTTGTTAGTTTTGTCTTAGTTCTTGCAAGTCGGTCAACGACAGCTTCTGTTTTCCAACAGCATGGATCCGATGGTGTTTTAGTCATTGGAAATCCGTTGTAAATGGCATGTGCCGACGGATTTCCAATGGTTTTATCCCGCACTTCTAGACTGCTTTCTTGTTGTAGACTATTAGAACACTACACAAAGTTTAGCTCTCTAAATATGTTTGTTAGTCTTGTCTTAGTTCTTGATTCAAGTCAGTCAACGACGGCTTCTGTTTTCCAACAACATGGATCAGACGGTGTTTTAGTCGTCGGTAACCCGTTGGAAATTTCACATTCCGACGGGTTTCCGACGGTTTTATCCGTCACTTCCACGCTGCTTTCTTGTAGTAGACTATGAGAACACTAGACAAAGTTTACCTCTCTAGATATGTTTGTTTGTCTTGTCTTCGTTCATATTTTTATCATGGTTTCACCATTATTGTGATGAGGATGTTATAGAAGTTGTTAGAAACTAATGAACCTTTGTGATCTTTGTTCAAACAGGAGAAGTTATCAGAACAAGGAATTCAGGATCTAACTAGCCAGGTAACAAAGACACAATCTCTTATGCTTCTAGAAGCTCATTAAGATCACTTTGCACATACTTGTAGGAGCACATGCACTTGCTTATATATACGACATGCATATGAAAGTTAAAAAGGCTTTAATAAGGATTGAAGAAACTTCTTACAGATGGGCAAGATGAAGAAGCTTCTAGATACAGGGAATGAAAGAGCAATGTCACCGGGAAAGAACTCCGACTACAATCCACCGGAGACTCTCCCTCTTCTCAAGTAACCAACATCATCAACGGTTGATTATTCATCATCCTGATTCAACAATAAAAAATGTCAAAAAGTATATTTGTAAATCATAGATAAGCAAGCTACATACAAGAATAAAACTACTTTGGATTTTCATCCGAGTAAAAACATCAAATAAAATATATAGATCTTTGTTGTTACCTTTGAAGAGACATGATCACAGTTTCCAATGTTGTGTGTGTTCTTGTTTGAAAGTAAGAATTGATGAGTTTATGAAGATCCTGCTTTCTTCATCGTGAGGAACTTTTATGGCCAAAATTATTTTGTTATTTAATCGCTAGTTGTGAATTATTTTCCTAACCTTCGTGTAAAGTTACAGCAGATTCTTAAGTACATAATGAGATCTTTTTTGTCGTGTAGTACATAATGAATTTAGCCGTTAATTTGATTTTTTTTTTTTTTTTAGGGAAAACATGAAAAAAAATAGAGATATTAATATTATTGTTGTCATTTCTTTGAAATATATGTAGTAATTAAGATGGTTACTTTTTCAAAATTAAAGTAGTTTTATTTAGGGTGTTATTCTAAATTTTATTGACACGTATTTTAGTTAACAATTGAATGACAAAACCACAAAGCCAAATTTCTCTCCAATATTTTTAGTGATATTATGTGAGATAAATTGAAGTGAGAAAGCAATACAGATGATTCTTGGCCACTTACCAAAAACATTTTTCCTATTGGCTTGTTATTTTTAAAAAACATATATAACTTTATCAATACAACAAAAATAACATAATATATAATTTTTTTATTAAATCTAACACACATTATAAATCCTTAGTACATCTGTAAGTAGTAACATACTCTGTTGTTTATGAAAACCTCCGAAGCAGCTGGCGCCAAAATCTGATCTTTTCAAACTAACTTATAAATTTAGTTTAAACTTTTGTCATAAAAAAACAAGAAAAATAAATCATTAACTTCCTCTTCTGCTAACTAAATTAATAAAATAAATAAACAAAATTTGCTCATGTCAATACTCAATAATCGTGAAAAAATCAAACCCTAGAAAACAAAAATTAAAATAATTAAATGTCCTTCTCACCACGATTTCCTAGATCCATTAACACCAAGATCAATCTTTTAATTTCCTTAAATATTCTTTTGTTTCCAATTTTTGTTTAGAAGATTTTGATGAATGAGTTCCAATAAAGATAGCGATTCAGAGAACAGCATTCGAAGCGAGAAGAAGAAGAAGGTTCTCTCTCTTTTCCTCTTTCAATTATTATTATATTCTCTTCTAAATCTCACGACGTGAAAGCCATTAATTCAATATATTAATCTTAAATAAAAATTGGAACATTTCTGTATTAGTCAATTCTTCCGAAGATTTTTGGATCAAAACGATGTGGTAAAGAAGAGGAAGATGCATCACATAATATGAATGATGAAGATAAAAACAACAATGAAGTTTTCAATGGTATTTCTTCTTTTAACCTATTACGTACATCACAAGAAACGTTTCAATTCGATAATTTTTATTAACCAAATAATCGAATTTCTTGTTAGATTTGGAACAAAGAATGGCTTCTCAAAAGAAATCGATCTTTGACAATACTTCTCCAATGATTTGGAAGACTGTTTCTGGTAATTTTGATCATTTCGTGTTTTTCAATTTATTGTGTGGTTAAGAATAATTTGAGTTTTTTGGTTTACCTACCCAGAAAAAGTTTGACATTTTTCACATGATTACGAAAACGATATGAATCGTAAATACATCATCAATGTTTGGTTATGGATTTGTCTCTTTGACAATGTCTTAATCAAATTTAGGGTTTGCAATGTAATTTAGTAACTTTTGGGTTTTTTTGGGTTAGAGAGAAAGTCAAGTCCTGGAATTGAAGGCTTGAATCTATCGAGTTTTGATAGACCAATGGCACCAACAACAGAAGTTCGTGAACTGAGGTTTGAATTTGATTAAATTGATTAAATCTGTTGTAATCTTTTTGTTGTTTTTCAGATTCAGAATCTCTGTTTTGTGAAATCTCAGGGTGTTTATAGCCACATGGAATGTAGGAGGAAGAACACCAAACAATGATCTTAACCTTGAAGACTTCTTATTAGTTGAAGGCACAGCAGATTTATATATCTGTGGGTATGAAATGAAATTTGGAATCATTGGATCTTTCAATGTTTGATTTCTGTATATGTTTTGATTCAACAGTTTCTTTTGTTTTGTATCTCAGATTTCAAGAGATTGTTCCTCTAAGTGCAGGAAATGTATTAGTAGTTGAAGATAATGAGCCTGCAGCTAAATGGTTAGCTTTAATAAGCCAAGCTTTAAACAAACCGAAACAAGACTCGGTTTATTCGAATGCAGCTTTCTCTGCTTCGAAATCAACCTCTTCTAGTACTAGTTGTGGTAATGAAGAATCCAGAACACCAAGTAGTTTAGGTTTCTTTCAAAGACCGAATCTCAAAGTCTTGAGCAGGAACTTTCGAGTCGATTCAAGTCTTCTAAAGACTTGTAATTGTCCGGTTATCGATACTTCTGTTGGTTGGGAAGCTAGAAAATCTAAAAAGTTTAGTGATCCTGTTACAGATAATAGTAACAATGTGGAGCCTGAGATTTTTAGGGTTCATGAGAATTTTTTGTTTGATGATGTTCCTGCAACAACAAAGATGCCAGGACAAATGAGTTATCGATTAATTGCGAGTAAGCAAATGGTTGGATTGTTTTTGTCAGTTTGGGCTAGAAAAGAGTTGATTCCACATATATCTCATCTTAGACTTGATTCTGTTGGAAGAGGAATCATGGGTCGCTTAGGGAACAAGGTAAGTCAACATTTATCTATAAACAAAAGATTCAGACATAAGCAAGAGAACCTAAAGCCTTGTGTTTTGGTTTTTACAGGGTTGTATTGCAATAAGCATGTCCTTGCATCAAACGAGCTTTTGCTTTGTGTGTAGTCATTTGGCTTCTGGAGAGAAAGAAGGTGATGAGCTCAGAAGAAATGCAGATGTAGCTGAGATTATGAAACATACTCAATTCCCTAAACTCACTAAGAACCCTAAATGTCGTGCACCCGAAAGAATTGTTGATCATGAGTATGTTTTCATGAATCCTTTTCTTTCCAAAGAAGCAAAGAAAATCTGCTAAAAAACTCTGTTTTTTCGAATTTGCAGTCGAGTGCTGTGGCTTGGAGATTTGAACTACAGAGTTGCTTTAACCTATGAAGAGACAAAGTTATTACTAGAAGACAATGATTGGGACACTCTTCTTGAGAAAGACCAGGTTTTGTAATGCCAAAACAATCTCAAAACTCTTTTAATTCTCAAACTCTTTTTCGACATTTACCAACTTGTGAGATCTGTAATAATTCAGCTAAACTTGGAAAGAGGAGCTGGAAGAGTCTTTTCTGGATTTCATGAAGGTCAAATCTTCTTTGCTCCGACCTATAAATACTCTCATAACTCAGATGCTTATGCTGGAGAAACCACCAAGTCCAAGAAAAAACGTCGAACTCCTGCTTGGTACTATCCAAAACCCTGTAGTGCTTTAGTTCCTAACAGCTCTGTGTTTGTGTGGTGTGTTTTGAATTTGGAATGTTTGCAGGTGTGATAGGATTCTATGGAGAGGAGAAGGAATAGAACAGCTATCATATATTCGAGGCGAATCAAGGTTTTCAGATCACAGACCAGTTTGTGCTATCTTTGCAGTAGAAGTTGATGTGAAGAGTCTCAACAAAGGTAGATTCAGGAAAGGTTATTCTTGTGCAGCTGCAAGGCTAACTCTTGAAGATTGCAGTCCACAAAGACATAGTTTTTATGATTAAGGTTGTTACAAATTCTTTTTGGAAATTTGATTAAAAAGCTTTATTCCTTGATTGTATAGCTCTGGATCAACAACAATTTTCTTCTCTTAACTCTAATTCTTAATACATTGTAACTAGAGAACATATATTTCAGAGTTGAGAGATGTTTTTTTCAATCTTGAGACATATAAATATCTTTGTCTTCACAACCCATGTCCCATAACGAGAAATCTCCTTCATCAATAGTCTGAGTCGAATCAGAATGATCTGGTATTTGGTTCAAATCCATTGTTTGATTTCCAAATCCTTGATTCAGATCATGTAACCTCTCGAACCAGAGATAATCTAGCCAGTTTCCATCTTCATTATAGAAATCTCTTGTGTCTTCTGCTTTCGAGCTTGCACTGTAATCATCATCACTTGTACTCACAGACCGAACAAACCCATCTGAAGTACTCTGATTTACCGGTTCTTTATCCCCATAGATGCACTCAATCTCATGACCAGTCCTTGAGTTCTTATCCATGAATCCTAAACTCACATCACTTGAAGGACAACTCAAGTTTTGGCAAGTGTATACATTACCTAACATAGCTTCTTCCTCCACAAACTCACCTTTTCTCTTGTTACCTAACTCGAATATCTCCGGTTCTCGATCTTCGTCCTCATCATCAGAGATCTTAAGGCGTCTAAGACGAGCTTCTTCTTGGTTCAACACACGAGACCAAGTATCAGTCTCTTTAGCCATCATTTTATCTTGCAAACACTTAGATTGTCTCGCAAGTCTTCTCACTCTTTCCAAATTAGGAGACATATGTTTAATCACAGCAGCTAAAACACACACTTTCCAAGCTTTTCTCAAATCATGTGGCTTCTTATAAGGAGGTGGTCCATGCTCAAACGCTGCAGCTCCTTGCTCTCCCCACCATAACTCTGTCCCTTTTGGCCACCATGGAGGAGCTAAACCTTTCTCCAATGGAAACCGTCGTTGTGGAGGCACACAATGTTGCATCAAAGCTGATAACAAAGACCCTAACGTTGTATCTTGTAACTCATGAAGCATGTGGATATACGAATTCGGATTAATAGCTTCATTTGATGAAACTAATTGAGCAGCTGCTAATGTTAAATACTCAGAAACAGCGTTTGGTGCGGTTTGACCAAATTGAACGTTTTCTTTCCACCAATGTCTTAAACTATCTGAAGAACCAGTAACCGGTTTACCTTTTTCCGGTACAATTCCATAAACAAACCCTTGAGCTTTACATACTTCCATTATCTTCATCATATACTTCAACACTGAATCTTGAGATCTAGCCATTTTCTTACGACGTGAAGCTTCTGCTCGACGTGAGGAAGAAGAAGAAGATGCTGATGTTGATGAAGAGACAACAATAGAGTTATGATTATCTCCTTTTTGTTGTTTAAGCTTACACATAAGGTTTCGATCTTTCCACATACGTTTCTTCAGATCATCGTAGCTGATTTCTTCGTTTAAACCATTAAATTCTTCTTCTTCATCTTCTTCGTAATCATCGTCGTCTTCTTCGTTGTTCATTGGACTAAGTGGTTCTAACTCTTCTACTTCCACCATTTTAAGAGTGTATAGTTTTATTATAGTTATATGTGATTTGTTAATACAATTGATCCCTTGCGATTGCTTGAGTTTATGTTATATACGTGATTGATTGGCCTTATTGGCGGTTATGTTAAATCTATGGATCATGATCTTGTCATTTATCGTAATTTTAATTTTATTTTTTTGTTAAATAAGCAAAACTATAATGATTATAATATATGTAGAAGAGGCCAGAGGAGGTGTGCATGTTGGGAGAGGAACGTGTCGAGATCTAGTTGTCTTGTCTGAACTAAAATTTGCATGTCCAACGAAAGCAAATGAAATAAAATAGTGTTTTTGGTTTTACGTTAATGTGGCTGAGCGTTACCTTTGGGAATTACAAATTGTGACTTAAAAACTACGTTACTATAAACTTTGATTTTATACATCATGAAGAATGTCACTCGACAATTTGACATTATGAAGGAACAAAATGATGTCGGTGCATATTTAGATTAACGGGAAGATTAAGATTTTAGAGTCTAATCCCAAATTCGGGACTAACATTTGTTAATGATTATTTTCATCATCATCGACAAAAATCCGAAACACAAACAAATTCTTTCTTTCAGTCCCTAAAACGCGTAAAAATAATACTAGACCACTTAACCAAAAATATAAAACGGTAATTAGTAAATTAAAAAAATCATTTCACAATAGAAGAATGAATAGTGTTACTCTAAATTGCACATGTAAGGATCGAGTTTACTAAAGGCAGACAGACTTGCATGTCGAAGAATCAAGTTGTATTATTTCATAAATAAGTATTGGAGAAAAAAATTAAGTGGGGTTGGAGATACCTTTAGCCGAAAGATTGATTTTCAAACCTAATTCCCAAATTCAAGACTAATATATGTTAATAATTATTTTTATCATCTACAAATATCCAAACCAAAACAAATACAAATTTTTAGAATCTAGTTCGGCTAAAGAACATGGTAGAAGAACTAAAGAACATGGTAGAAGAAGCACTGGACTATTTAACCGAAAATATTTTCTTTATTTATTGATATTAGAATTGTAGTATAAAATAAATTTCCATCAAAACCAGTTCTCGCACACACAGTATCGGTAATATCTTTGGCATATTGTTAGTTTTTGGATGTTTATGAAGGATTTGAGGGATTCTATGACCTCTGCATAAACTCATCTTATTTAGAACAATCGAATGTCTTAACAAAACATCAACAAACTTCAATTTAAAACTCCCAAATTGTTTGATTATAAAATGGGGTTTCTGATATGTGAAAAACAAACAACAATAAATGCATAAACATACAAAAGATTGCTAGAATCTTTCTCTATGCCCTGTATAAAATTTTGCTTTTTCTGCTTCCAATCAAAAGATATGTTTTGTTCTTCATTTTTTAGAATCCAACAACTTGAGTATATTGTGCATAAGCATCAGATTGCATAGCAATTGGTGCTCGAGTAACATGATCAGGTAACTCAAACGCATCCACTAGTTCCTTGGCCACATTCCTCACTTGGAAACTCAAGTACTCAGTCAGTTTATGAATTGCCTGCAAAAAAACGATATAAGGCTACTTTGATCGAGATAAATCATATTATTGTGTCAGTATGTGGATTATACAACAAAACAAACCTTAGCTTTGTTAGGTGCTACATAATCCACGTTACGGTACGTTCCAATATCATTCCAGATTCGGTTCAATGCGTAAAGATCACATACTAGTTTCAGGGCAGCTCTTGCACTTGGATCAGGACAGCTGAAAGATTGACAGTTTTTATTATTACAAAAATAAACTTGATTTGTGAAGTGTTTTTGAAGGAAGATTTTTGTGGTTTCTTACTTTTGAACAGCATCGATGAACTTGGCGAGAATGACTGTTTCAATGTGAGATTCTGCAAGTGTCAAGAGATGATTCAAGCATCTGTTCCATGCACCAAAGTTACCAAGAGTCTTGACATGCTTCTGCAATCTAGCTGCTACACTTTGTAGCAATCGCGATGTTCGATACTGAGGAGACAAAGATAAGGATTGTTATGGATGAAGGTAATGAGAGTCAGAGAGATTATTATAGTATAGCAAACACTAACTCACCCTGAAAGCATCTAGTTGGAATTTAGGATCTCTTAGATGATCTTCACCTTCCCAACGAGCAGTAACTGGATTTGGCTGAGACAAATAAGTGCTCATTGATTCTCTCAAGTAGCTCCATGTAACTGTCAACGTCCCTCCTTGGAACTTTTCTTTGTAACGCTTCAGTAAATCAGCAGCCACCTAAGAGAAGAAGAATCATAACTGTTAAGAAACCTATGAACATGATCATTCTAAAGGCAAGTGAAAGTTTCTTTAAGAGTGCAAAGACCTGTTGCAGAAGAACTGTGTTGTCTCCTTCGAATGTCTGGAAAATGTCATGATCATTTCTCAAGCTTCCAAATCGGTTAACAGCTGCGTAACCATGTCCTCCACAGGCTTCTCTGCAGACTGAGAGTGACTTGGCAGTGTAAGATGTTACATAGGATTTGAGTCCAGCAGAGAGTGCATGAACATCAGCAACCAATTGCTCATCGTTAGTCTTCTTCATCTCAGCATATTTCTCCACAAGATACAGAGTTGCAAAATGGTATGCATAGGTCGAAGCCAACATCGGCATGAGCTTGTGTTGTTGAGACTGGTAATCAAGAATACTGACCTCAGGTTGCTTTGGTGGACCAAATTGTTGTCTTAACAACGCATAACGAATGGCAATAGTGGCGGAAATCTTTAGGACGCCAACAGATGCATAAGCAAGACCAACTCGACCACCCACAAGCTCACCAAGTGTTGCACCAAATCTTTTATTGATTGTTGGCAAACTACTTGTATACTTCCCATCTCTGGACACATCTCCAAAACGATTTAGAAGATTATCACGGGGTATTCTCACAGAGCGGAATCTCAACGCACCATTATCCACTCCATTAAGTCCCACTTTATGCCCACAATCTTGAATCTCAACACCTGGAAGCGTCTGGTGAGTTTCCATATCCCTTATAGGAACAATGAAGGCGTGAACACCCATATCCGAGACTCCTTTAGAATCATGAGTTGGAAGGATAAGCCTAGCAAAAACAGTGGCAAACTTCCCATGAACTGCAGCATTTCCAATCCACCATTTGATAGCTCCATCATTAGGTGTGTCAATTACGAATTCGTCTTTAAAAGGATCGAATGTAGCCGTAGTCTGGAGAGCTTGAACATTAGACCCTCAAGGAAACAAAAAAAAAAAACGATTAGTAACAGACAAAGACAACATTACTTATCAATCATCACTCACCATGGTGGAGTTCAGTCATAGCAAAGCAACCAGTGTAGTCGAGATTGTCAATGCCATCAAAGTACTTGTCTCTATGCTTCTTAGTTCCCAAATTGATCACAGAGCCTCCCCAGAGACTATACACAGATGAATAAAAACAAATCAATACAGACTAAACTCTTAAAATCTATCAATCCTGTATTCATGAGACCAAATTACCAATAGAGACACAAATACAGATCACAAGAACAATACCACAATTCTCCAATCAAATGATGAAATCATAAGCTAAACAACGAACCTGAATTGAACACCCATCTTAATCCCAAGAGACATGTCGACACTTCCAACAGCTTCCATAATTGCGAAATACTTAGCTGGATCTTCAGCTACATACCTAAACGGTCTAATCCCAGCTTCTCTCACAAGCGCTCGTAACTGATTCATACACAATTCACGATAATCATCCTTCGAGATCTCAATCGGCGTCTGTAAATCAGGTCGAGAATTGAAGAACTCGAACACTTTCTCCTGTATATCAACATGTTTTCCTCTCATGTAAAGCGATAAAGCTTCAGCGTTGACCTCTAACTTCTTTGATCTCGCCGAACACACCTCCATATTCACCGATGAAACTGACGACGACACAACGGGAGAAATATGTGAAGTCAATCTCTGAATCCGCCTTGAAGCAGTTAATTCAGATGATTCTTCCTCCGCCATTGAATTCCGTCGCTGTGATTCCATTTTGAGAAATCTTGAAGATGGAAAAACAAAACAAATAAAACAGAAAATTGTTTGATTATAAAGTGAATGCTTCTACGGCAATGAAGATCACGTGGCAATGTAGTCATCGATGACGTGGAGGTATATAAGTGGATAAGATTTTGGCTGTTTTGGCGTACTTTTCGAGGAGAATCCTTCCTTTTTTTGTCTGATAAGATTTTGATCTGACGAAGACATTTGACTCGAATAAAATTGTTTGTATTTTCCCATTAATCTTTTATTTCCTTCCTTTTTATTCAAATATTACTGAATTATAATTAAATACTGTATTAAATTTTGAATTTTGTTAATAAGAAAATAAAAATATTTTTACATATATAAATATTATATACCAAATTTAGTTTTTGGAAATTTGAATAATTTTGGAAGTATGAGATATGTATTTTTTTTTGGGGGTCGGAAAGAAAATTCTATTTATTCTTGTATTAACCCTTTCAGTTTACAATATAAAAGGAAATTTTATCTTTGAAAATTTTGTTTTGCCAAAGACATTGTTACGAGAACTTAATCTCTGTTTAGGTGGAGTTTTTCAATTTAACTTTATTATTTTCGAGTATTTTATCTCGGTGATATTTTAAGATTTGGCTTTTTTGAACGAGATTTTAAGACTTTATTTCGAATAATTTACGCGAGAGTTTTTAAGACTCGATTTCATCTTTTGCGAGAATCTGATCTCGTCTTTCCAGGAGTTAGGGTGTAACCCTTATTCTTTTTTTTTCTTTTTTTTTTTTAGAAGATCCGAGATGAAAACTTATAAAAAATTTATTTAGTTTTAGCAGCACCCAAAGGCTACCTACTACTCCGCAGGGATCAAGCCAAGACGTAGTTCTGATTACATGCTTATTTGTTTTGTTTTTTATTGTAGTAGAGATGCACCAGATAATGCATCTAGGTTGCCGGGTTGGCAAGTCGTCAGTAGTAATATCTCTTTGAGTTGTTGGAATTCCAACTCCGTGGAATCATCTTGTCTTCAATTGTTGCAATCTTGTAGACTCCTGGTTTCACGACTTCACAAACGATATATGGGCCTTCCCAATTGGCGTCTAATTTTTCGGCGGTAAGTTCTGCTATGTTCTCAAACACTTTTCGGAGAACCAAGTCTCCCACTGTAAAGTGTCATCCTTGAACTTTCCTATTGTAGTATGTTGCCGCTTGTTGTTGATAGTTTTGATCTCGGAGAAGTGATTCATCTCGTTCTTCTTCCAAGTCATCAACTCATTGTTGGAGGCTTCATTTTCGGGGAAGTGTTCTCGGCGCAAAGTTGGGATCACTACTTCAGCTAGAGCTATTGCTTCCATTCCATGAGATAAGGAAAAAGGAGTTTGTCATGTTGGGCGTCTTGGTGTCGTTTGGTGTGACCAAAGTACTCCATCCAATTCGGCAGCCCAATTTCTTTTCTTTTCTGTTAGCATTTTCTTGATTTCATCTAGTATCTGCTTGTTTGTAGCTTCGGCTTGTCCATTTCCTTGTGGATTTCTAGGAGTGGACTTGCTTACTCAGATGTTCCATTTAAACAAAAATTAGTGAATTTTGCCGAAATAAATTGAGATCCGCTATCCGTCACGATCTCGGAAGGTAGTCCATGTCAGTATATGATATTCTTCCACACGATCTTCACCACATCTTTGTCTTTGATATGCGAGTAAAACTCAGCTTCAACCCATTTCGAAAAGTAATCGGTCATGATAAGTATGAAGCGCTTATACCNAAAGTAATCGGTCATGATAAGTATGAAGCGCTTATACCAAGATGCCGGTAATGGCCCGACTATGTCTATTGTCCATCACATGAACGGATATGGCATTATAAGCCGATGTTAATTTTTCAGTTGGAGTGTGGATAATGTGTCCATGCCATTGACATGTATCACACTTTGCTGCGTATTGTGCACAATCCATAGCCATTATCGGCCAATAGTATCCGAGAGTTTGGATTTTGTGCACGAGTGTTCTACTACCATTGTGGTTTCCACTACCTCCATCATGCGTCCTTATGATGATCTCGTTGACTTCGTTGCATGAATACAAGTTAGGAGGATTCCGATCGCACTCCGACGAAATAACTTTCAGTTAAGTTGGAGATAGGGAGTAATACATGTTTCTATGAATATCATGTCTTGATACGTATTTTTTTGTAAAACTTAGTCTTCTAATAATATATAAGATGTTAATAGAATTTTGTATATATTTAATCTAATTATTTATATTATAAAAATTAAAAAATAAATTAGATAAAAATTATAAGCTAAATTTTAATATAATGCTAACTTTGTAATCTAACACGTTAAAATTAAATGGTGTTGACAGTAGCAGTTACCTGAATTCGTGCAAGTGTGTCCACACCCCCCCAAAACAGACTTGACATATTTTTTTGGTAAAAATTACTCCTCTAATAATATATAAGATGTTAAATATAACTTTTGACATTACAATATGTGTAAACCGCGTTTGTGACTGAAAAAAATAAATATATACTAGTATTATACCCGCATTATAACGCGGGATTAGGATGTTTTGATTGTTGTTTTATAACCATATTCATTTAGGTAGTGAGACCCGTATTGATATTTTGGAATATTACTTCCGAGATGTTTTTTTAGAGGTCCGAAACCCGAACCAAAACTAATAAAAATTAGAGGAACTAAATCTAAAAAGATAATGAGTTCTAAATCTATGTTCCCAAAAAACTAAACTCAAACCGGAAGCAAAAGAAGAACCAAACTTTACCTTTTTACAATTTTCCTATTTAATATTTTTTTAGTTTGAATTTTTATATAAAAACACATGAAAATGAACGCGAACTCGATATATACCGAACGAAACTATATCAAAAAAATAAAAATACTTGAATAAATTTTAAACCAAACTCGAAAAATCTGTGTATCCGAAAAATCAAATTTAAACTTATACTGGAACCGAATTAAAATCTGAATTTTAACCGATATAGTTTTATTAAATTTTAGTTTTTTTAGAGATTTTTCCATTAAATCTTTATAAATTTTAAATTTCTGTATAAAAATCTGTAACAAAATCGATCTGAAGCCTATTTTTATCATAAAGTTTATAACACGACCAAAATGAAAGTGTCTCCAGTTTTTATAAGAGAAATTTTAAGAAATGTTTTTTTAGTGTACCCCTTTGCAAAAATGCCCTTTGAAATTTGTCTTTTCAAAAATACCTCTCACTAATAAAGAATGATGAAAATACCCTCAAATTTTTTTGTTGTAATGACTTTCAAGAAAAAAAAAAATTTCCCACCAAATACAAAATTTTCCCGACAAAAAAAGTTTTCTATAAAAAAAAAATTTCCGCCAAAAAGTAAAATTTCCCGCCAAAATTTTTTATAAGTTCACTTATAAAATTTTACAAAATTTTAATAAATACCTTATAAATTTCTATAAACAAGTTATAAATTTCTATAAACACCTTATAAATTTTTATAAGCATCTTATAAATTTTTTATAAATACTTTATAAATTTATAAGATACCTTATATATTTTATAAGCTCTCTTATAAAATTTAGAAAATATAAATTTTGCGAAAAAATTTTCGTATATGGGAAAAATTTTGGCGGGAAAAAAATTTAAAAATATTAAAAAAATTATAATTTAAGGATATTTTGGTTGTTTTCCATAATGAGTCGCAGGTTTTGAAAATGTCTAAAAATATGAACAGTGATGAAAATATCTTTGTTTGAGGGGTATTTTTGCAATTCGCCATTTATATAATTAATATATAAGATATATATATATATAACTTTGACATTGGAAATAAGATCCAGTAGATATTTGGGCCTCTTAGAAATGGCTTTTTGTCGTTCCTTGTTAGTTAGGGCCCATTAAGAAGAGCGGGACCGCGCGCGATTCCCGAGTCCGACGCCAAATCGAACCATAATTCGAAACGCGAGTCAAAAGAAATCTAAGATCGGAAATTCAGCAAAGGTTCCCGCCTCAAAATAAACCCTAAATCTCTCTACTCACACTCCGACTACCTATCCTCTGTTTGAACGACGGCGATTTCTGAGCCTCCGACGGATGCCATCAATTCATTGGTCAGTAACCTAATCTCAACTGATTTGTCTCTTCATTAATTTTAGGGTTTTCCAATTCTAATGTTCGATTCGCTTCGATTTTCTAGCATCCTGTTAGTTTATGATTCCGGATTTAAGGTTTCGAAGAGGGTTTTATTCAATTTCTTGTTCAATTTTGAAAGGTATGAATATGGAAAGTTTTCCTAATTTTTCGTTTGTGTGTGAATTCTTAAGATGAATGGAGATAGCTGCAGCTTAGTGTCCAAGGAAGCCCGTCTCACATTGTGTGATATGACTAATCTTCCAATGAAGAGAGGGATTTCGTCGATTCTGGGGGATCTGCTTCTTAAATCTGGCGATGATTCTGGTAACGTCGTTGCTCGTGAAAGCTCGGGTGTTAAGTTTTCGAAGAGATTGTGTTTAGTTGTAGATGATTTGGTTAAAGAGAGTACTAAGACTAATGGTACAAACGAGGGTTTTTCTTCTGATGATAAGAATAGCTATTTGGATGGTGATTCTGAGAATGTCTATCTCACTGATGTAAAGGAATCTCAGGGGGAAACTGATGCGGTAGATATAGGTGTTGAACCTTGTAGTGATGCTGTGAAGGAAAAATGTAAGAAAGAGTCTGACGTGACTGTTTGTGGCAGTCAAACCGATGCTATTATTGGTGAAGACTTAGGCATGACTGTGTTCAGTAGAAGCAGTAGTGAAAGTGATGATAAGTTGGCTGTGGTGGATATTAAGAATACAAAAGGCACTAGTTTGTTGTTGCCTGATTCTCAGGCTATCAAATCGTTTAATATGAGTAGATGTTCGACTGTTAAGGGTATGGGAATTGTTAATTACCATATGGGAGCTGACGACGATCTTAAATCTTGCACTTGTTCTTTTTGCCTGAAAGGTTGTCTGATCTTTAGTGTTGTGTGTTTTATTGATATTGTTATTAACATGATCTGACTTAGATTTTTCGATGTAATGAATGTTTTCAGCTGCATATATCTGGTCAGATCTTCATTACCAGGATATCAAGGGTCGATTATCTGGTAAGTATTAACATTACATTGCAAAGCTAGATTCGAGTAGTCAGGGTAAATTCCATGTAAGGTCATATGAGTTTGTGTGTTGAATTTAGTGTTGAAGAAGAGCCAGAAAGAAGCTAATAGACTGATCCAAAGGAATGCTAAAGGAAAGCCTACCGATGTATATGCATCTGATAACTCCAATAACTCTACCAATACAGAAAATCTCATAGATCAATGGACATCTCTATTTTTAAACATGGAAGGTATCTTGGGTCGTGAAAGCAACCACCTCGTAAGTTCCTTGGAGCTCTATTGAATACTTAGAACAAACTTCAATAAGTGTTATAATTGAGTAAGAATTTGTTTTGTTCTGTAAAAAACTTGTATCATGTTTTTAATGTCCATTGTTATTGATAATCTGCAGCAAAATTGCTTCGTAACCATGAAAGAGTTAAGAGAAGATTGCAAAATTGATCTGGAGAGAGCAACGAAAACACCTCAACAGAACAACACTTAGGTACTGTTTGTTCTTGACTAGCTCAAATGTTGTAAGACTCTGTAACCTTCTTCCTTACAATTAAAGCAACTCATGTATGTATTATTACTTCTATTGTTATCCTTTGTTTTTGCAATTATGTTTAGTGTTACAATTGGTTGTTCTAAAAAATAAATCAATAGAGATTAGAGGTCCATGGATTTATGACTAATTGATTAGCTAGCTACCTAATCATGTCTAGTAGATTAGCAATGAAGTAATTAAGAATAGAGATATTGATTTGCTTGTACTTTGACATGCAAAAAGTCAACTATTTAGTAAAGGATGGCCTATAGTCAACGAGTTAGCGGTTTTCATTTAGAGTTCTTTTATGCTATCTCAAAAGTGCATTTTACCAAATTGTATAATATGTAGGAACAAATATATATTCAAAATTATAGGTGAATAAAAGTAGAGAAGATTCACAGGAAGCAACCTAAAGTCACACGCTTTAAGTAAATAATATCTAACGTTATACTATACACATTGACTAATTTTTCTTTTATTATATGGTTTGACATTTAGCCTCGTTTAATTTGTTAAATTAATCCCCCATTTCTTTTATACTATGATTAGATTATCTTACAATTAATATCTCAATACAGTATTTATATTTTAAAATTTCTAATTTCCGAATTAATAAAATAATCTTTGTCGGTTTTTAAATAACAAAAACAAAAAAAAGGACCAAAAGACAACGAACTGAAATAAATTGTTGTGCTAAAACTAGAGTGAAGGTGCTTTGTGTAGTTTACAAGTCAAATCCACGCAGGACACAACGTGTGAACACGTCTGTTTATGACTTTCACTCTTAAAATTTTTGCTTTAAAAATTTTCATAGTTTATTAAAATAATTTTCATTGTTAACTAATGAATAAAACCCTCCATTTTAGAAGAGGATTTAACCAAAATTTAACTCTTTTTATTCTTTTAAGGATCTTTTAACCAAAACCTAAATGAATTATACATACTATGGTGGTGGTGATGGTGATATATTGCCGTGATTCTCTATAAGCAAGAAATTTGGCATTGTAAAATTCTGTACATTTTCAAAAATATCTGGATAGTTTGATCTCAAATAGTATATTACCGTTGTCTTGAATTTGAATTTACCTGAAAACTAAAAGAAACTATATAAATATCCTCTGAAATATATTTACACAGATGTAATATAAAGAAATTCAAATTTAGGTAGCATGTTCTCTTGCATTTCGCTCGTGTATGTAAGTGACACACGGATGAAACATAAACAAATATGGTAGACTTAGCAATTGTCAACGCGTTTTATTTCATTATATGCATTTTTTTTTTGTTTAATTTCATTATATGCAATTGTCGTCAACACCAACATAATTTACAATATAAACTTGACGTCATCTAGTTCACTACTTAAAAAACCTCAACGGCTAAAGGAACACATATATAAGCCAAGGTTCATGGGGAAACAATCAAACACAACATCGTGAATATTTCAACTCTAAACAAAAGAAAATCTTCATTTTCTTTTCTTATACAAATGGCGATAGCTTTAAACACAAATGATTACATAGAAGAGTTCATGCAAGCTCTTGAACCATTCATGAAGGTAACTTCACCTTCTTCATCAAAACCAATCTTAAACTCTAGTTTCATTTCCAATAACCAAACCGGTCCAATTGGACTAAACCAGCTCACTCCAACTCAAATCCTCCAAATTCAAACAGAGTTACGTCTCCGGCAAAACCAATCTCGTCGTCACGGTGGTCATCTTCTCACTGTTAAACCAACTCCAATGAAGAAAACCGAAACGGTTAAACTATACCGAGGCGTAAGACAAAGGCATTGGGGTAAATGGGTAGCTGAGATTCGGTTACCTAAAAACCGAACCCGGTTATGGCTTGGTACGTTTGGAACAGCTGAAGAAGCTGCATTAGCTTACGATCAAGCTGCTCATAAGCTCAGAGGAGATAATGCTCGTCTCAATTTCCCAAACATTGCTCATCACGGTGAATATAAACAGAGATTGTCTCCTTCTATCAACGCAAAGATCGAATCCATCTGTAATAACTCAAATCTTCCTCTCCCTGAGCTTAAGAAACATACCAAAACAGAGGAGGTCTTCTCTGGTTTTCAAGATACGAGTACTAATCCGGATCATGAACCGGAATATCAGGAGATATACGGATTCGGGTTTTCGGGCTCTTCTCCGGAGTCTGATATAACGTTGTTGGATTTCTCAAGTGATTGGACTAAAGAAGATGAGAGTTTGTTTATGGGTTTGCAGAAGTTTCCTTCTTTAGAGATTGATTGGGAGGATATATATAAACTCACTGAATCAAGTTGAGCTTCTTAATTCATTTATCTCCAAAAGTTGTAGATGTTTCTTTTTCTGCAGAGCTTTGTAATTGAAGTCTTGACAGTGCACTCTAGTGAAACTGACTCTGTTTTTCTATGTGTCCTATAGTCTTGTTTATAATGGGCCTTTTATGGGCCATATTAATTTAAAGAGCCCTATTTCATTAATCTAAAGATGAACCTAATTACCCATTATATTTCTTTTGTTTTCTTTTAAATAATGGACTTAAATCATTTGGAAAACCACTTTCTATAATTATTTGCTTGGTTCAAATTAATTTCAGGACATATAAAATGCAGATATTTTAATTATTATAAAGTTTGAGTGTAAGACCATCTCCAATCGTTAGAACCTTATTATTCTTAACTTTTTTTTTCTAAAGTAAATAATACTTTTTTGATAGCTAAAAACTTTACTTTTGGTTTTTAATTTTTTGGATTTCAATGGTAGAATCTTATTGAGGGTTCTTAAAAAAAATAATTTAGCATAAAGAATATTACAGACAAAGTAATATTACAATTGGTTTAATGGTATACATAATTTTCTCTAAAAATCGTAGACTTTGCTTGGATTTGGTGTGGTTGCTTGGCCTTGTCAAGTGAATCATATTATATACAATCTCCAAATCACAATAGAAAGTTAATAAAAAGATGTAAAAGCAATCATTCTACAGTATCCACAAAGCAGCAAAACTTAGTGAATATGATTCACATTCACAGAGCAAGACATTACATCAATAAAACAAGATTAAAAGTGGAAGAGACAACATTCTTTGTGGTTTCATATATAAGCTTAAGTAAAGACAATCTCGTAAAGTTTTAGCATTCAATGCAACCTAATCAACATCTACTAAACATTCAAAGGCATTTAATTAAATTAATGTGAGACAGAGATGAACATGAAGAACATTTAATTAAAAGTGTAGCATCTTCTCCATCTGTACTTCAATATCATAGACTCATGCATTACATAAGCACTAAGATCAGCCTCATTCACAAATTATTATCGAGACCTAAGAGATACTAATCTATTGTTCTCATGAGTAAGGACATAACAAATACACCAAAGAAATCAATACATCAATTTGAAAACAGACACAAAACTTCCAATTAATCAAAATCATTACTTTAATCAACTATCTCAGATTAGAATTTAATGTCAACGTAACACAACTCTTTACCGAACTAAAAACTCAAGCATTTATCAACATCTACTAAGCATTCAAAATCATTTAATTACAAGAGATTTGAGACTGAGATTAGAGACTGAAAATAGTAATCACAGTAAACAAAACAACTAAAACATCAATTGATATACTATAACAATCACAGTAAACAAAGAAAGAAGAGAACAAACCAAATCGAGCATACTAAATCGAGCATACCAAATGGTTGTCATGAAAAACCTAAATGAATATTGTAAAGGTTTAGAAACAAAACCTAGCAAATCATTAACTAAAGCAAACCAAAACCGAGCTAATTTTTTTGTATGTATACTGTAAAGGTTTAGAAGCACAGAAATGGAGCACACTATAGTGATGTTCAGGCAAAGTAGGGTATGTTCAATACTTGATGATGTTGAGTGATTCTCCTGATAGCAGTCTCCAACAGATGCATCTTCGGTTTGTCAACAGCTTGGACCTCCAGAAGATTGAAGGTTGAAGCATAGAGAACAAAAAAAGATACAAAATTAGCGGCCCAAAAAATTGATTTAGCAAGCAATTAACCACACACAATAATTTTGTTCCAAACATCATCATTTTCAACATTAGAAATCGGAATCAATCAACTAAAAGAGACATATTCTTAGATTTTGATACTCACATGCGGCCGTCAAGATGAAGATTTCGACTTCTCTCTCGCCGTCAATTTGAGAGATCGCCACAAAGAAAAAGGAACGACAAAATTTTTGGCAAAAAGAAAAATTAGACGAAATCGTGTGTCTTGAAGGTTTTTTTTTTCACAGCAAAACTTTTCGACCAATAACAGAGCGACACGTCTGCATTTCTTATGGTTTCTAAAGTTGCTTAATTAAGCAACTATTCTTAGCTAATAACCATTTTGGATTTAATTATATTCATTTAATTTATAAGAACTTCACTTAAGAGTTCCTATGGAGGTGTTTTAATATCTTGACCGTCATTTTAGTGGGTCTATGGTTTTTCTCGGTTCATAGGTCCATCAAATCAGTTTTTTTTAAAAAAAGTCTTACACACAACCATATTTAAAAAAATTGGGATGTTACATAGAGAATGACCAATGATGATAAAATTTTCAGTAAAATGATTTAAATTTATGTGTTTGGTCAATTTAAAGATGAATCTCTTAACGAGAGCTGTATTCTTTAATTAAATGCTGCGACACCATGGTGGCTGAATATTTACATTAAAAAAAAAAAGATGGCCCCATAATTGTTAACAAACAAAATTAGACGCTGCGATCAAAAAGCTAAAGTTGTTGGTGTCACTGAGAAATATAGCGACGGTAAAGATGCCGTTGTTGTCGTCTTGAAATGATAGCAGCGATCAGTTTTAAAGCTTTCCTCACATAATTATACTTATTTTTTGTTATATTTTTTTATTGCTGTGCGATTAGTAAAAGATTAGTTCTTAGAATCATTTGGGTTAGTTGAGAATGTCAAACAAATGGTAAAAAAGAGTGACACGTGTCTATTAAATGTGGCTCCCCATTGTTAAGGCAATCTCCTTCACATGGATGACCATGTGCACATAGGTTCATGCAAGATCCTTTATGAATGCTTGATTTTGAAGCGTGGACCGACATTTCCAACGTTGACACGTGTTAAGGATCTACGAGAAGTCCAACATGCAAAATATACATACATTTATGCATGGTAAATGAGACAAATTATATTTATGCACATGAAGTGAAACACGTACTTTAACATGTAGGTTCTCATGCGGTGCAATAACTTATGAAATCGTCATTTCGTTATTTTTCTTATTTATTATAAAAATTGTACTTTAATCTAAAGAAAAAACAAAATGATAAGATTTGGAAGTTTAAGAATTTGTCAATATCTTTTTTATATAACTAAATCGATACACGACACAATACAGCAGAAATAGATTTAACCACTTAATTAACTATATAGAATTGTTCCTAATATCTTTCATAAATATTATGTTTTTGTTGTAGTTTGATTTTAGAATATCTCGTAATTTATATAATAATATTTAGAGTTTGAATTTTTACTTTATAGATAATCGATATATTTATTGACAAAAACATAGAAAATATAATTATCTTATAAAATTTTACACATTTTTACTTCATAATTCTACAAAAGGCATAAACTTTATTTACCCTTTTCTTTACAATAACCTAACATGTTTTAGAAAATTGCCTTAAAGCCAAAAGATAGCAGGAGGCTTACATAAAAAGAAACCAAAAATATATATCCCCAAATAAAATAAAAAGATCCTCATCTTTTTCTTGTTCATATTATCATTTTTCTAAAAAGAAAATAATTATAATGAACAAGACCAACCTATACGAGGATCTTGTACAACGTTCCATAATAGGTTAGGGATGTACATATATAATATCTTATATTTATATATTTGCACCTATTTTATAATAATTATTTTTTTTTATCAACTAAATTTACTTCATTGACCCATCCTCCTTTCATTGCTGCATTTGTTTCCACTCCACCAATCGTCGCAAAAAATCCATCACCTGTTTATTTAACCAGAATTAAAATCATTATAATTGATATATTTATAGTAATTGGTATATGTATAATTCTATAAGCACTTGCCTCAGGTGGGTCTTGCAATGAATACGACGCATTGGTGTCTTTAGGGAACTTGGAGACAAGAATACCAAAGCCTTGTCCTCTCTCTCTTAGCAGCTAAATTTTTTTTTAAACATAATTAGATTATGATATGTAATCATGAATAATTATATTACAATTTTAGTTGAATTCTATATATATATATATATATATATATACCTTAAATGCATCTTCATCAGTTCGATCATCACCAATATAAATCGGAAATACATCATTACAATTCTCAAATCCTGCAATAAACCATAATTCTAAATTTAGTATTGATCATAAAATTTAATTTATTTTAATTATGAAAAAGACCATTTATATAAAAAGAGTCTCACCAAGTGACTCTAACAAAAACTCAAGAGCCTTGCCTTTGTCCCACTTAATGATAGGTCGGATCTCAAAAACCTATTTAAAGTACAAATATATACATTTAATTAAAATTGCAAAATTTTAGATACTCAAATTAGATTTCGAACCACTAAGAAGATGCCACGTCCTACCTTACGACCTTGAGACAGTTTTAATGTCGGATAGTTCTTTACCACCGACCGAACTTTCGAAGCCAGCTCGCTCCATTTCTGATTTTATTTTAAGATAAATTAATATTTATTTATTTATAAACATATTATTAACCAGAAATTGTGTACTAAATTGTATTTATTGTTTTACCTTTTCGTCAACACAACGGAAATGTACAGAAAGACAGAACTTATTGTTCTCCACTTTAGCTCCTGCTGTTGATTTGGTTTTCTCCACTAATTGTCTATAAACCTAAATAATAATAAATTTTTATTAATAATTACTCAATTCTCAAATCATATACACATGCATAAACAGAAATAAATTAATAAAAAATATAAATAAAGTTTTTACCTCATCAATCATGGGAAGAAAATCACCTGCTGGTTGGTAAAGAACAGATGGTTTATCCTAAGAAAACAAAAATAATATTTGAGTAAATAAAACAAAAATATACAAAATCAATATTGAGGTTTTAAGTTAATTGAGTGTAAAAATTTATAATTTATATTACCTTGTTGTAACCTGAAAAACCTTTACTTGGACCTTTAATATCCATTCCATGGCTTCCAGCATAATACAACTCTGCTAGCTTCACAAAGCTATAAACCTACAAAAATATATTACCAAAACTCAATATTTAATTAAATTTGGTTAATTAATTAATATATATTATTTTACACAATGTACCTTGTCTATACATCTCCCAGTAACAATAGAAGTTGGAAAACTTTTAGCCATTTTTTTCACTGTTCTTCTCATCTGTGATTAACACATAGAACACAGATTAGTTTTTGTTCAAGGCAAAAACTAAAATAAGTCTTAATTAATGATAAGAACCTTGCTAGACATGAAAGCTCTGTCTGGATCATCAACGATTGGTGAAAGAGTACCATCATAATCCAGAAACATAACGATTTGTTTTCCTCTTGCAGCGTCCATGATCTGTTCGAACATATCAAGTGCTGATGGATGTCGTTTCTGTTCAAAAACATAGAAAATCAGATTTAGCATTTTTCTTTGTCACAACTACATCGACAATACATGATCTATAAGAGTTTTTGTATTTGTGAAAGTGTGAAATGAAGCACTTACGATCCATGAATTGTATTCTTCTTCAGAGGAGAGTGAAGGTAATGATTTGAGATGAGTTGGAGAAGATGCTCTCATGGAATCAACCCAAGAGTTAAGCCTTTGACTTTGAATTCCATTAATCTCAAGGTTTTTGAGTAGTTTTTTCTTGGAAATTGAGATGTAACCAGGAGCAGTCGGTGGTTTTTGAGCAGAAGGTGTAAAGACAGAGGAATTAGTAACCGAAGAAACGGTCATGATTCCGGTTTTCGCGTCTGATACGACGACGTTTTGACTCACCATTGAAACAGAGTAAAACAGAGGAAGTGAATTATAATTTGATTGGTTTTTTTCGATTAAATCAAGAACTTAGAAACTTTCTCGATTGAGAAAATCAAAGATCAAACGAGAAATTTAAGATAGTTGCTCTGGTTTTAGAATTGAAGAGACGAAAGAAAGAGAGATAGTGTGGGAGAGATACGAAGTTCTAAGAGGTGGTTTATATAGAAGAAGCTAAGAGAGAGGCTTAGTTACAAGTGGGAACCATGGGACCAAGGTTCAACGAGTGGGACCTACGAACCGGCCCAGCTGAAGCCTGAAGGAGGTGGTGGTGGTGGTGGTGACTTTATGGTCCCTACAATAATGAAACGTGTCCTTAAGACAAAGGAAGTTCCTTTAGTTCTGTCTTGATGTCTTAATCGTATAAGTCGTATTCGTATATATGTTTTAATAACTTAACGTCCTCGAATCATATGATTATTAAGTAAATCAAATCAATTATTTTATCATTAATTAACCAATAAATGTCCACTTCAAATATAGATGGCGACCGTTTTTTGTTTGGTTTGAGTAATTTAGTTGTATATGAACCATTTAATTTGTATGAGATTGACCTGCTTATGTTGCTTATTGCTTATACACGTACGATAAATAAAATGACACAACATTTATTTTGTAATAGAATATATATATTACTTAAGATAAATCATCATATATATTCTAATTCCAGTTTTTTTTTGATTAACATATATTAAATTTATGAAAAACTTCAAAATATCAAAAATAATGAGAGAAAATATATATATATATATATATATCAGTGATCCAACAGTAAAGATATATGCGGTCTTAATCATATCGTGTGTTTGATTTTCCAACGTATGAAATTAAGTTACAATTCTTTTGGACATCTTTTACATGGATATGAGACTATCTAACAGTCAATTTGAATATCCGGAGAGAGAGTCTATCTATGGGTTATACCTCCCTCAAAATAATAGTTTAGACCTCTCTCATAAAGTATAACTAAATCAAACAATACTAGCATATTTGAGGCAAAACGTATTTAAAATTAATTTTACGACCATGAAAAATGAGATCATATCTTAAATCCTGTTAGAAAATTTAAAACTAAACTAATCATCAATATATTTTTTTGTCAAAAATTAGATCGATAAGATTAGTCTTTAGTCAAAGTCTCTCAAACCCTTAACAATATTAGGTAGGATAAATACAGGGTTTTAGAGTTGAAGTTGTGTAGAAAAAATAATAGATGTGATGACATTCAGTAAGCACGGTGATGATATTCAACCAATTGACCAAAATATAACTCTTTAAAATTATCGTTATTGTGTATCTAGGAAATTAGTTTAGTTTGGGTTCAAATGTCCCAATTAACCATATATGTATATATAACTATCGTTAAATAGTTAGCACTTAGCACTAAACCAAAAATTCATAATATATGATTTATCACGTGCCTAAAACAGGAATGACTCTTCGGGAGGGTTTAGGACTCCTACCATTAGAACAAATTGAATTTTGATTGTAGCTTGTAACGTTAGCTTCTTGTCTTTTCTACGTTAATAATGGCTTTTTGGACTATCTTCTGTGCATTGAATTTATCTCGAGCCCATTTGCCTTTGGTACTTATCAAAAACTGTTGTCTAGAGTGATAAGTTTTGGATATTATTATAAGGTATCACTTTTGTAAGATAAATGGTGTCATTCTCGTACACTATACATCTGTCATTGCATACATGTAATGTACATATACATACTAACATACATATTATAAGTTTATAATATTTATGGTGTATATAGTGACTAAGCGACACGAAATAAAATTAAATCGGATTCAACTACAAATTCAGTTGAATCTAACAATTTTTTTTTTTAATGTATGCTCTTTTTTTACAAAAAAAAAAAAATCAGTGTCTAACAATAGCAGAATATTTGATCATCAGAGAAAGACATAGTGGTTTAGTGGTAGCGTTAGAATTTGGTAAAGTATTTTTTATGCTAAGTTAGTAATTTGGGTTCAAGTGTCTTTGAAAACTATATTACATTAGTGTATGATATTTGGAGAATTCATATGGTTCTCTTGGTCCCAGAATTACAAGGATGATATATAGATATGTTGAACTAGATTAGAAAAAAAAATCTATTTGATCTGAAAATATTGGTGCTTATGTTGTTTTTGTTCAATATTGGAACATTATAAAAATTAATAAGATTGATGCAAGTATAATGTATGACTAAATCATATATAAAATCACTAGCTAAATGAATAATCAATCGTTATAATAAAAATTGGTTATTCTATTATATTTTGTAAAAATATATATTTTTGCTAGATTACTACCAATTGAAATATTATATATCAACTTTTAGGAAAAAAGATAATCAAAGCTTTATAAAGTTTAGTACTAATAATTATTTGCACATGTAATTTATAATGAATGCAAATCAAAGACGCCCCTTGTCTTTGAAAACCAAAAGCACCCATTTTAGTGCTAACCTCAAAACCAGTTGCGGCTGCAAAACAATTATGTTTCCAGAAATGTTAAATTATTTAAATTAACAATATCTGAGAATTTTTTCATTATCTTCATTACTTTTCACATTACGTTGATATGAAAAAAAAAACTTAATATTGTATATTTGCTAGTAAACTTTTGTATAAATATTTGCCTTTTATTTGATCCCATAAAAGAGATTGTATTGTGCAGTCTTACAATGGACTATATATGACAATCAAAAATACAATCTATATGATATATATTATTATTGTCAACATGGACTATATATAAACATTACAAAAAAATTAGACGTATAGTGTCATTTACTTTATTTGTTTGCATCAATTTAATTTAATATAACCGCTATTTACATCACTTATAAAAATAACTTTGAAAGTGATGACTCAAATAATTAGTGTCAATTTAAGTAATTGATGCAACTATTTTCATCATACTATCCCGTACAGTTGTAAACGATACAATAATAATATCATTTGTTATACATGATGTTAAATCACATATAAATATGACTCAAAAAAATCAGATATAATGTGTTATTTGTTAATAAAGTGATTTTATATAATGTCATTTATTTGAATGATATAATATTATTAATGCTATATTCATGTTTTTTTGTAGTGAAATTTTAAAAAGAAAAAAAAGAAAGAAAACAGACTATACAGAAATGATTTTTGTGCATAATAGTATAACTACCACAATAGTATGTGTATTTATAATTTGTACGCACAAAAATAATATTCATAGTTTCTATATTATAAATTATTTCACGATATATATCTAACACATATAATTGTTGTTAATTTTATAAACCTATGGACTCTATTAATATATAATCATGTCAACAAATCGAACCCGTAAACCCTTTATCAAAAAAAAAAAAAAAAA